>JAQFZW010000831.1:0-40611 GCA_034687055.1 Heteromurus nitidus | reverse complement strand
CATATAGTCGTTATATTGTGCTTTGAAGATTCGTGATTCCAGGTTGTTTAGTGTTTCGTACTGGGGGGAGAGACATTTACTTACCACAATCGAATTCCCCATTTCACATGGGGGATTGCATTTATCTGGAATATACCGACGTTTTTGCGACATCCTTGATAATGGCTCAGTGCCGACAAGAACCTATTCAGTGGATCTGTTGGAATATTGTGGTTAATGTGTTCAGCAAATCGAGACTGTCACGGTACGGTACTCCTTTCGGTTATTGATCGACACTATGGTCGTGTTTGAGGAAAGGAAGGAAGATGCAGTCAATTCATTGGCAAACTTATATATGATCACTTCCAGGAATTTATGGAACACCAAAATTGCAGCTGTGTAGTACGAAATTCATTTTCCCGTTCCGGATCACGGATTGTGTACAGAATAGTTCGAAGATTCTGAAACAGGATGCAAGGTGTTGGTCGTAATTTGAAGGTATTGATTAAACCAGCGTCCATGGCGATCCAATGTGAGGAGAGGAGGGGTGGAAGGAGTCCAACTGGATCCACTAAACCAACGTAAAATAGCGTAAAATACGGGTAATAAGATCGCAACGCATTGCGGAAGAAAGCGTTCTTAGCGTACCACATTCTTATTATGCTGATAATGCACGTGATATGTGCTGTTACCACATTGCAAAATTATGAATGTGCAATTTACACACATATAAACATTTGCATGCATTGCGTCATGCCATGCGTGTAATTTATAATTGAAGTGAAAGTTTTGGCCCATACATGACATATTATAAATACGCGTAATTCAAAGCAAGAAAACGAACAGCCATTACGGAAATGATTATGAGACTGGACGCATTTGCACAGTGAAATTTGTCTCGAGTAATTTCTCAAGGGATTTTTGTACTTGGGGGACATTCTATTGCACTATCTGCAGCAGAAGGCGAAAAACATTTGAAATCCAACACGAATTCGATTCCATGGCTAATTTAGCCTTGTTCCATACGGTTTGCGGGAACTTGTTCACGACGATTGTATGCTAAAACCCAGCACGGATAAGAATATTTGTTCAGATTATTCTGTTACACGATAAGATGCCTTCCTCTGCGCGTGTATTCAGAAGCATTCAACAAAAGTCACCACCGCTTATAGGTTTAGACGTAGCGCACACTGTCAAAGGAAATAATTAGAGTGCGGAGAAAAGCTTGGCATTAATTTGAAAACAATAAAACACAAAAGAGATAAACAAACGATCATCATGCCTCTACGCAAACTTTGGTGTGCTAAAGCTACCCTCTGTATATTGAGTATAAACAGGCATGATATTTATAGATCTAATGCTTACAATACACATACCTTAGTTTAAAAAGATGAACAAACAAGCTTACCACTAAAAGACAAATCGTTCTGCTGTGTACAACGATCGGTCAAAGTTTTATGCAGAAATCTCATTGCCGAATGCATGGAACCCAAACCACATGAGAAGAAAAATACGAACACTTAGCAAGCCAAGATGTGCAGAAAGAGAGGCTAACATTTGTAATTAGACGCACTATTTAAAAAGCATCATCAAAATCACCAGCTCCTGATGCACCCTTTCAAGGATTTCGGAAAAGAATGTTTTGGACCATAAATGCGAATGCCATTGAAGCGTGAGAGACTGCGACATGACTGCTTTTTGGAATAACATATAAAGTAAAAATGCACATTGTGCACAACGATGATTTTATGATTAATAATATAATCGCATGCAATGTTTGTTTGATGATGTATTATATGGCAATCACTATTATTTTATTGATAATTTGCGTTTATCTTAAACACGTCGTACGATATTTGATTAAGAGCTCAAATAACCATGTTTTACCCTTCATTCTTTTGAATTCATGACACAATCCTGGTAAATTGATGATGGAATGCCTTTATCACTTCGGAGGATTACGTTGTGCGTAGCTGTTTGGCATGTGCATGCAACTTCTACAATTCAAGCGTACAAAGAACGGATCACCGCATGAGCTAAATTACATTACATCACAATACATGCGATAACCACAACCAACCCCGTCAATTGTTTGTCTACAACATTTGTCAAGGACTTTCGTGTAGTACAGAAGGCTGGTGGTGATGTGATGATGATGATATGATACGAGATTTCATCGTTTCTCTGACACACACAGCATAACATTCAATCCAACTTCCTTCCATCTGCAACAACACTTGCTAAACTCGCACATGTTGTCCATAGTGCATGTACCAGCGCATAAGAGCTTGTCCAATGTGCAGGTCCATCCCACCTTCTCTATGTACCATGTTTTAATACATTTTATGTGCCGAGTGGAGAGCAGAGATACTTTGGGATTGGAGAAAAAATGGATAAAGATTGTGTGGCACACAGTTCACAACAACTACCTAAAAACCAAACCAGTCGACATTAAAAAGTTGTACATCTTGTGCTACCACTGCCATCATAAGGTCATACTCATACTGCACATGTACATGTTATTGGAGAAAAAACTTGTATTTTGGCATTTTGCATAATGTGAAGTTTTCTGCACGTTCTCATCCTCATCATTCTTCTGCAAGCATACGGCTAAATATCTCCCTAAGCTTTTTTTGATGTAAGCACTATAAATAAACTGACGAACACAGGTTTTGTTTTCAGCGAGCTTGTGTTGTGCGATGTATGGATTCAGGATATATACATCTGGAATGGATTTGGGTTTGCCGTGGTGCGTCGGCTGCATATACGCTCGCGAAAAACGTGAATCAGTTGGTAAATGCAGAAATCCTTGAGAAATTTGCAAGAAATGATACATAGTACACACACAATGCATAAAATGTAAAGTGTGCGGCGGTGATGATGACTCCTTCTGGGTTCCAACTCGGTTTCTAGTGCAGCAGTGGAAATACTGGTCGTTGAACGTGCTTGTCTCTGTGCAACTCAATACGGAGAGACGACTTGCATAGTCTTGGAAAATCGGTTTTTTGTTATGTGCGAGTTGTGATGAGATCCCTTTTATCCTGTTGAAAGCAGATTTTTTGGAAGCATCTATGGTGTTTGGGAAATAAAAGTGACTGTCAACAGGGTTTATTGAAAGCAAACTACGTAATACTACAGAAAAATACCCAACCACAGCGTTTGTCATATTGTCCAGTCACGTTTGCGGCCTAATTGCTATGATATTCATCTAATACTTCTTGAAGAAATTTCTGAAAAAGCAGAAACAGTTTGCTGGTGAAGGTGTCACTTTCACTTCTCGCACTGCATTGAGAACTCTCACTCACTCAATCCCCGAATTCTCCAAAAGTGAAAGTGTGAAAGGGCACACAAGCCCAAAATGTCGGAAGGTGCCGGAGGGACAGCATCGGGGTCTAACCCTAGTGCGAATGCGGGAGCTTTGCAGCCTCGCAGCGATGGATTTAAAGCGATTGGACCTGAACCTATTGGAAAAAGGAAGAAATACAAGTTCGTTGAGCCACCTGGAATAATGACTTGGATTATCTCTTTCGCGAAGAAATGTTTCACATGTGGATTGATTTACGCATTTGGGTATTTGCGGGTAAAGAAAGCTAATCCATTGTAATTTTTTCATGTACACACATCTTTACATAGTCTCTTTACACTCTTTGCATTAAAATGTTACATATCCATGTAAAAATTTCATTATACATCAGATAAGTGTTGGCTGGCTGGTTGGACCAATTGTCTTGATGGTAGTACGAGATCAGTGGAGGCGTCACCACGATGCGAAGCGACAGTTTGCCCAAGCCGCAGCGAAAGGTGATGAGCGTGAGATCATATTGGCACGTCTTGGAGACAATCTACCGTCCTGGGTTATATTTCCCGATGTAGAACGAGCTGAGTGGCTCAACATGATAATTAAGTATGATGCATATTCATATCTTAGAGAACGTAATTTGCCGCTTGCCAACCAACGTTGCGTCTCATGATTCCTATCTATTTTTGGGGTTTGATAGGCAGTTGTGGCCTAGAATTAATCATTACGTGTACGACCTGGTTGTCCAGTCTATCGAGCCTGGACTACGGGATACTCTTGCAACTAGCTATAAGATGGGTTCCTTTAGATTTGAGAAAATAATTCTTGGAGATACTCCTGTTCGAGTGCGAGGGGTGAAAGTTTATGACGAGAAGAAAACTGACAGGAATGAGATCATTATGGATATGGAGGTGTGTAATTTCTTATGACTGATCTAATTTTCAAAAGACCGAATGCTACACAGAAAAAAACTGCACATGCTATTAATGTCTGTAGGTCATCTATGCTGGAGACTGTGATGTAAGATTTTCACTTGCGAAGGTTCGGGCGGGTATTAAGGACTTGCAGGTAGGTGCCAGAGATGTGATCTAACATATTTATAAAAAAAATCGTTACATAGTTCATACATCCATAATTTACCCGATCTACAAAACTTTGCTTTTCCAGCTGCATGGAACACTCCGCCTAGGTAATTGATATAGCATTTACTTCACGTGCGCAACGGTTTTCAGCACAATCCACTACGGAGCTGAGCTTTCCATAAATGTTAGCTATACAAAATATGTGCTTTCACGTTTCCTTTTCATGTTGCAGTGATGAAACCACTGATCAATCAGATGCCTTTGATAGGAGGAGTTCAGTATTTCTTCCTAAACCCACCGTCTTTGGACTTCAATCTTATTGGAGTTGCAGACGTGCTGGACATGCCTGGACTGGCTGATTTGATACGCAGGATTGTCCAGGAACAAATTGCTGCTATGTAAATACAGTGATTCGACGCTGCATTTTTTATGATTGGAGCTGAGTGAAACGACTGACGAGAATAATCTTTTTTTGTACTTTCTCTAATCCAGGTGTGTCTTGCCAAACAAAATGTTTGTGCAGCTGGCTGAAAACGTCAACGCGAGAGAAACATGCGCCCTGAGTCCTCAAGGCGTCATACGAATTTGTGCCGTTGAAGCAAGAAATCTTTTGAAAAAAGATGTAATAAATTTTAGTAATTGTACATTTTTGACAGAGGAGAAGCCGCGATGCACACAATAGGACACATGTGAGATATATGTATTTCAATGAAATTTTTGTTTTCATGTGCAGATTGGCGTTCTTGGAATGGGAAAGAGTGATCCGTATGTGGTGCTCACGGTTGGTGCACAAAGCTGCAAAAGCAAAGTTATTACGAATACCGTAACCCCGAAATGGGATTTCCATTGCGAGGTTCGTTGTAAAACACTTTACTTTATACAAATCGTAACTGTTACCCTTTTGTCCTGTGCGGACACCTTACATGTCAGTTATTTCAGTCAAACATACTCAATGTGGCCAACAACATGTCTAACAATGCAAATTTTGATTGATTGGTAACACACGACAAATTGATGAACACTTCAGATGATGGTAGAGGAGATAGGGCAAAACCTGATTTTCAACGTCTATGACTATGACGAGATGCCTCGGCAGGACGAATTTCTTGGAAGGTGTTTATTTCCTCGTACTAACAATCCTTTTTAAGTATAATCTACGAACTAGAGTAAACAAAATTTCTTCGCCAGTGTAAAAACGTAGTTTTATCCTGTGCGTAGTTTCGTAGTGTAACCGTTTAAAGCTGTTGCAAAGGCATTAACACACCTCTTTTCTGTCTTGAGCCGTTACTCGTTCTCTTATTCTCGTTCTAGTAGTTCGGGTTTCCATACTTCTGTAAAGAAGTAGACTTCAATGTAACGTTCAGGTCTTAGCTAGTTCAAACCACTGAAGCTAATTTTGGTATTTGTTATAATCACAGGCAAAAATTTTGCAATGTGGGAGCAAATTCAGTATTACCTAACACGCTTTCTCACTCACAATCGCCATATAGAATTTTATCAATTATAGATTGCTGTGCATGTACTAAGCATACATATATTCTTGACACGTGTAAATTAATTTTCCGCTTCCATTTCTGTAAAACTGAAGTTGCAAATTCGTTGTATATAGCCAATCGTTGTCTAATTTTCTGGGTAGATTTTCCGCAAAATAATTTCATATAAATTATGTTTTATGTATATCTTCTCGCTTTTCCCAAAGGCTTTGGTTTGTGTGGTGAGATCACAAAGACTTAAGCTAGAAGTTTGGGACTACGACTCTGGCTGGCCCGGGGTTATGAACGATGACTTCCTTGGAAGGTTAACTTTTAATTGTAGATGACAAATATACTTTTCTTCATCTATACACTTTCGCTTCACCGCTTAATAGACCTTACCAGTAAAGGCTTATACTTTTATACTACTACACGATATTCCCCTTTGCCGTTTGCTTTATGCCTTACACAACTACTAGCTCAGTATTAATAACTCTCAAAATACTCCAAGAATGCTCGGGTTAATTATTGACTTTGACATATTTTAGAGGATCTGTGGATTTGAGCTTGGTCAAGCGTGAAGGAAACATGGATGTAAGTGAACGACAAAACAGAACCATGCATACAAGTTTTATTTAAAACAATGCCCGTCTCAAAAAAATTTCAGAATTTGAGAATGAATCTTATAATGGGAAATTCACATGTCAAATTCTATTTTATTTACAGATTTGGTTGGATTTGGAAGGTGTCAGCAAAGGCCAAATTCATTTGAAATTGAGCTGGCTCGGTTTTAGCCAAAACCCTGCAGATTTGAAGACATCACTGTTGGAATCGCAGAATTATGGATTGGCATCATGTATGCTTTCGGTGCGACTGGATTCCGCTAAAAACCTTCCGGTAAGTAGTGCTTTCTTATCTGTTAACCATTACAAGATATAATAGGTATATTAGAGAAAGTGGGAGAAAGGAGGCATACATACGGACATGAAATATGCAAAGCATAGATGCATAATATTTTATCGCACAATGCACACAAAATAATTTTATATATTCAATGAGTCCAACAAAGAGACTCCACAAGTCATCACTATCAATCACCTTTCACCTGCCTTTCACTTGCACCTGTACTTTCACGCATCACTACGAAAGCTCAAAGGATTTCTTTTTCTTATGTTTGTAATTGATGACAAAGGTAAGATGGAAAGATAAGGTAGAAAAATGCACATACATGATACACGCATATACTAGTGATAGTGATCATAGCATGTGTAGAGGCAAACACAACAAGTTAGTTATGATACTACATGTTGAAATTTAAACTAGCAAGTTTAGTAATACTGCAACCCACTAATATTTGCTAATATAAATTCGCTAAATCATAAAATTAACCTCGGTAAGCTCGGAGAAGGCCCGTGAGTTGTTCTGCGATGTATTTTAGTAAATTATTATTTATAACTTTTCCCAAGATCTAATCCCAAATTACGATGCAACCGCTTTGTGTTTTGTGTAAAAACCTTAATTACTTATTAAATGGCCATTATGATTACTGGATCGATTTTAACCAGCTTATTTGAAGTAGTTGAAGCTTGTTGGAATTTGGAATTGGAATGTGTTTTGCAATGTTTCACTGTATTAGCCGCATACTACTTAACTGCTAATTACATAGCTTCGCGTATAAAAGCACTGTACTTCACCGAAGGTTTTATACACAACCAAAGCTGTCTATAAGCATTCATCGTTGCGTTGTATTTTGTAAATTTAGAGTAATATAGCTTGCCTTTGCAACTAGTTAATTATGCCTAGATATTTCTATAAACTTGTGTGTTCAGGTTGTTCACCGAAAGCCCCATGGATTACATGTTCATGTACACGGAACCAACAAGCTCTGTAATTCTCAGGTATGGCACAGTGTGTGTAATTACCACAATTTTTGCAACCATATTAATTTTGCACATCACACCGAGTATCTACAACCAGAGAAATTTTTGGTAAATTATACTATTTTGAGTGAGACAATTTTGTCGCATGCTATGTAGCAAACGAGCTGAATTTCGCTTAAAAACAAAATGATCATTAGATAAATGTACGATATATGGATGTGGTGTCTGCAATGCAATCTTGTCATGCTTCCTGTAATCTTTGATCTGTGGCCCGGGTATATGGGGAATATTTCTATATTGTAGCTAGAGTTCAAATTCGTATAATTGATACAAACATAACTTTCCATATACGTATTGCTTTTTTGTCCATCGTCTTCTATAATGCTGACTTATAAATTCGATATGCAGATCCTTATCTATAGTACTGGTGTAACAACTTTCACTTTGAAACACTTCGCATGGAAGGGGAAACAATTCACATCTCTAACCTTTTAGTGCATAACTTTGGGGGTGTAGTACCGGGGGCAGGGCATGAACAATAATTAACAGAGTAATGTGTTGAGGTTGAGGCCGACACGCATGCTCGGGAGTCGGACTGTACGCTCCGTTTCCAACAAATATTTAGTTGAAATTTTGGCGAATTCTATAAATTTAATCCCAACTCGGAACTCGCAATCCTCTCCAGGATTATAAAGTATATGAAAAATCCAGATAATATTACGTATTGCATTGCGAACCTTCTAAAAGTTTTCAGGTTTTATATTTTATACTCATCTCAGTAAGGAATTTATATACAAGGACATGGGTTCATGAAAGGCATCATACGGTTTATTATGAGTTACATCGGACTAGCTCAATTATCAATTTGGTCCTATTATAAATTTGATTTAATTAAACGATGAGGTGGTGTGGGGTGGAATTGGTGGCATGAAAAGTGGTCATTCTTTGGTATTTAAGCATTTGGTACATTTAATTAATGTATGGTGTATGTTCAACAAACGTTGAACTCCATTCTGTACGCGTACCTGACACCTATCCTATAACTTTTTTCATATGAAGGCTGCGAAGGAGGGATCCAAACCTGATCCCTATGCTATCGTCTCTGTTGGAAAAACGCAACAAGAGTCTGCAACAATTGAGAAGACAAGTGAACCTATATTCGAAGAGACAATGCATTTCTTGGTTCGAAATCCTTTGACGGACACTTTGCTTGTAAAACTCATGGACAAGAAATCAAGCGTAGAATTAGGATCAATGAAACAACCTCTGGATCTTGTGTATGGTCGACCAGGAATGACAATGGAAAAACAGAATTTTACCCTTAACACAAGAAGTGAAGCCAAAGTAGTGCTGGATATGCAGATCAAAATTCTGAAGCATGGAGTTTCTGGGCTAGACGATGATGACCTTGATGATGAAATTAAGCTTCCAGGCGATTCACCAAGTCCACCAAATGAGAACGCTGGAACGTCTAAACCACCTGCAAGTAGCGTGGAAGAAAGACCACCATCCGAACTTACACGAACGTCCTCAATTAAGCAGCCAACGCCAAGTATTAATGAAGAAGTCGTTGTGAAGAGTGAAGAAAGTACACCTCTGCTTTCTTCAAGACCAACTGGGGAAGACGATAAAAACATGAAAGTTCGAATGACAATTCGATACAGGTAACATTCGAAATTTAAAAAAACAAGCATTTTTTTGGAAAGCATTGTGTATGTATTGAATTCGGAAATGGTTTCGATTTTACAGCCAAACGACCCAACAGCTAATTGTCGTAATCCACAGCGTTGCTAATCTTCCAATAGAGCAGGAAGAACTCCCTGATCCATACGTTAAGCTGTACATTCTTCCAGAGAGGAATAAGAAGCACAAAACGGATGCTGTGAAAGATCAATGCAATCCACTTTATGATGAGAGATTCGAATTTCCAATAATTGACTTGAGGGGGAAAATTTTGGAGGTGACCGTCTGCGACAAGAAATACATTCGCCGTTCCCCAAATCTTGGAGTGGTTCTCGTAGCACTCGATGATTTTGTCACCGGCAACTCTGTCACTAATTGGTATCCTCTCATTGACTAGCATTTGGGAAAGAAAAAACGTTATCGTCTTGTGAGCAGGTTGTGCTGTTTTGTGATTTAATTTGGGGTTTCTTTTGAGTTGCCAACATAGGTTATGCAGTAAAATGCCATATATTGATACGGGACGATTGCGTGGTGAATTATATTAATGCATCTATTTGAAATTATGAAGTTTTAAATATTAACCAATACGATATTTTCGGCTTTGTAATGGCCATATTCTGATATTTTGATGCATACTCGTAAATACGAAACCGAATGAGGATTAATTCAAAACACATCTATACTCTGCAATTATGATCCATGTGTGTGTATATGTAGGGCCAAAGTTGCACAGAAGATGTATTTCTAATATTAGCGTAAACAAGTTACTGTTCTGAAAGTAGGTCAAAGACCAAACTGAATTAATGTTATATTAACAGGAGTAAGTATTGCAAATCTAGATGCCTAACTCATTGCTGCCTTGCCGTCTAGCTTCGAGTAGGAGTAATATTCGAAAGTGAACTGAAAAAAGGTAAATTGCCGACAAAAACTTTTAAAGATGCGTCTCACTACTTTTAACATAATTTTTAACGCTTTTAAACAATCATCCCGCAAACCTTAAATCCATCCTTTAATCATTACCTGTGAGAGTATGACTATAGAGTGGAAATAGAACTAATTAATATGCTGGTGATATTGAAAACGAAATTTAATATTGTACCTTAATAATAAAGTAGTACTTTCGTTTTAATGGCGTTTCGGGTTCCGAATGAAGCCATAATTGTAAATTACTCATACAGTCGTAAATTAGAAATTCTGAGTTAATGCTACATTTCTAACGAAGTCGTTTAACAAGATTACATTTATGGTATGGTATGTTATAAGTACAGCTTTAAATAAATTTTATCTTTGCGTATATGCGACAAATCTAATACCTCGTGAAGTCTGTAATATTCATTGCATTTTGATTTTTAGATAATAGTGGTAACGTACATGTCATTCATTATAAAATTGAGATTGCATAACTGGAGTCTAGCTTTGGTGAGTTGCCGTTTGAGGCAGTAATTGCTTCGTCGAGCTAGATGATGTGAATGAATCGCCACTCGAACGTAATGACGTCGGATTTGTTCCAGCAGATGTAGATGTTCTTGTGTTAGGAGTACCTGGTAATGACGTTGGAATGTTGCGGTTGTATCTGTGACTAGGATCGGGGCTATCTTCAGATTTTTCCTCTGGAGGAGAAGATTTCTGTGGTGTACTTTGCGTCGAGTCTAGAAACGATTTGTCTTTACCAGTGCCCGACATGAATCCTCCGGCAACCTAGGAGCAGAATTTTCATATTTAGAAAACATCTAATTTTCTTCGCCTAGACTCGTCCGAGAACAAAAATAATACACCTTACAGTGGCACTTTTTCCACGAGGCTCTACTTCTTCATCGGAAAATTCATCAATTGCAGCAATCATAGTCATTATATTGCTGTGACTGCTTTCTATGCTCTCCAATTGCAAAGCTTCCTCCTCTTCGACATCTGGAATTCTACTTCGCATTCCATATCTTGAACGAATGCCTTCTCCTGAATGCGTGAAATCTTGAACGTCTGGAAGACCTTCTGGGGCTTCGGAAAAGTGCTCCTCATCTTCAGGGTCACTAGTTAACGTCTTGGTGTCAATAGATCCACTTTTAGACAATTTCACTATTGATTCTTTCCTCTCGACATCAAATACTACGTGAGAACATTTTTCAGGGTCATCTTGGTCTTCTGAAGACGGTGCAACCATTACTGTCATCGCAATTGGGCGACCATCAACTGTTTCTTCGCATGGATTTAAGACACGAGCAGCTTCTTGGCGCACCACAATTGTTGCGGCAGCAGTTGATGGTAAATCAGACACCGGGTAAGGACCATTCAATGCCTCCAACAACGGAACCATCTCGTAACCGGGAATTGAATTCATCTGAACAACAGGCATCTAAAACATTAGACGATAATATTCAATGATGTACGAACAATTGGAGTATAAAAAGTATTTTCTAAATTCACCTCGGATGTTAAGGCTGGATATTCCATTGGGGCCGGTGGAATCCTATAAACAGCACGTATCTGGAGAAGTGCTCGAAAAGGTGATCTACAGATGGGACAATTGTTGGCCTACAAAAATCATGCAACCATTTTAATTACTGATAATACCAACATTGACATGCGTGGGGTAGCACAAAATAACGATCAATGTACCTGATATCGTAATGAGTCAGCACACGAGTGACAAAGGCATAAATGCCTACATGGAAGGATGACAGTATCTCTAACATCAGACATGCATATAACACATTCTGCTGAATTCTCCGCGTCTGATTCTTCATCGTCTATTTTTCTGCATGTATTTTTATTTTCGATTCCATAAATTTCTTGAAGAAGGTATAAGATGCCATCGACGAACAATTTTTGCTTCATAGGTTTGAGAGAATATGAACCGTCTGAGTATTTGTCGATAGTAGCGGTTGTAACGTGTGATTGTGGAATATCCGATCCTAGGTTGAAAATAGGCAAAATCAAATTTGCGTAAATCAATGGATGTGGAATGTATCACAAAAATCACAAAATGGCCAAATACTAAAAGGGTTACCTTCATCCAAACTGACACATTGTATCACGAGCGGAAATATTTCTTTCTCAAAGTCATACTGTAAATCCCCGTCGGGGAACTGTGACGGGTTAATTGTATGAAGAGTATTTGTATACACCTGGTTTGCTCCAGCCTTGAAACGAATAGGTTCGGCACTTATCTTTGGATCTCGTGGACGATACCTATCGAAAAGTACATAATTCACCTCAGTTCTCACTATAAAATTTAACTTACAATTGGTCAACTAAACGTAAAGTAAATAAACATTGATCAATGCATACCTTACACCCCTTGACGTTACCTCTTCTGAACAGAAGTACATGATGGTTATTTCACATCGACAGTCTGCGTCAAATATAAATTCAATATTGTATGTGGTAGGTGGCTTTATTGGAGGCGATGGAACAGAAGCTTCATCGGAGAGGTCTGCAGAATCTGAGGCAGCTAACGGTACAATTGGTATCTTCACAAATTTCAGAGATTCCTTTCTTATATTGATTAAAGCCTTGAGTGTTTTGGTTGGTTCGTTGGACTGTGGTGCAGGATACGGAAACTGTCAAGAAAGTTAGGGGTATATTCCAGTGAAATCGATAACACACAGGTACTGTAACTGAAAATAGTTTAATTTAAGGTATCCTTACTGGCACTGGCTTGCTTCCAAGAAAATTTAAATCCGAGTTGTCTCCAAATAAGTACTGCTCTGGTTGCGGGGTTTCAAATCTTTCACCTCCCATTATAAAATGGGTGCCAAAATAGTTACCTGTAATTCCGATAACAATAGTTTACAATTATTACTCTCATTGCCGCCACACGAGTCATTAGAAGTTATTTCATATTTAAGGTAGATACAAAAGGTGCTTTAATAGTGTGTATTAATAGTAGTATCTTACATAAACTGCTAAAATAAATTAACGTAGCAATCTTACCAGACTTTGGAGGATATCTGAATGCAGTTGGAGTAGGAAGATCTTGCTCCTCCGTGTCACTATTTCGTCGACTCATCCAGCTACCCATTACGATTGTTGAAGTATGTTAAGTGCGATTACACACTTCAAACGTGACTACAGATACAGTTTATAACCGTGAGATTCTAGCAATTCAAATTTTAACTGCAACCGTCAACCGCAACCAATTACATACAACATATATAGTCTTCAGACATCAGAATGTACATTTCTTAAAGCTGCCCATCCAATTTCATCCAAATCTGAAATACAACAATAATGCAACTACAAACTAACAAAAGCAGTTTGACATGGTTGTCTTTTATAGAAAATTTTGAAAACATCAAACCCAAGACTAGTTTAGTTACTACTTACGGTTATTCACTGATTACCCATGGCTCGCTCTGAACTTCTAATTAAGTTTTTCTCACAAACTTCTTCAATCCGTTCAGGTGTCAGGTCAAGTCGCAGGTCACAAAGTAGGTACTTTGAGTGAGGAGAGCAAGTTTGATAAATAAATGCATTTGATTCCAAAACTCCAGACCAACGTGAACGTGAGCAATCGCTGTCCTTTAAAAACACACACACAAGCGTTATCTCGCAGAGTCAGATGTTGGAATTGGAAATCTCTTGTTCCTTGAGCATGTATCTATGTTTTCTTATGTACATTTTTTGTATATAAAAATGGCAAATAACAGTACCGAATGGTGTGCATGTAGATACACAGTGTGTATGCCTCGTATAATCCTAGATCGTAGATACACAAAAACAAGCTCTCTCTCCAATGAAATATCCATTCAAAACGTACCTATAAAACTCAACATACCTTGATTTGATGTTGCATACATGCATTAAAAGACACGAGGATGAATATACAAAACAATACAACTACGCTCATGATTTTTCAGACTATAGTGCATCTCTGCCATTTCATCTCTCTTTTCTGTATAAAATGTACCTTCGTGTTTGGGGTTGAATGTTAGATCTGTATCCAAATTTTACACAGAAATCAGTCTATAATACAAATACATATTATTATGCATTCCGCATCTGGTGCTGATTCTGTCTGTCGTGCGTTGTACCAAATTAAATTAATTTAAACGTGTATTTATAACATGTAAGCGCTTTGTTTATATTATTACGTTTTTAAACATGCCATGCACCTAAGCGTCACATGTGGCATGATTTTGCAAATTGGGTATATTGGATCCATGTCCTGCGCAATACAGTATAAAAACATCACAAAATTGAATGCAGGGAGAATCCAATACACTTAAGTTTCTTTCCCAAGCTTTCACTATAAGAGTGAAAGTGTGAAGAAAGCATGATTCGCAGATTGTAACTTCCAACTTCAAATCTTACAAATCTTTCTTTAATTTCATAATAGTAATTTCATTCGTGCTCTGTCTTTATACCGTTTTCTTGTAGGCGTGAAGTTGAACCGTCGTGTTTTGCAAACCAAGAGTAAGCAAGTGAAAGCTTGTGAAAGGGAGCATCTCAACTCCGAACGTCCACAAGGATTGCCGAGCGAGCGTGTCTGGAAAAGCTTCAATATACTTACTTCACTTCCACACTCCTCCAAAACGAACGAGCCTTGTGCATCTAACTTTCTCTCTGGAGGTCCAATCCAAGTCCAACGTGTTTCTTCCTTTCAACAGACCAACAGGGGCAGGGTGAGTTGTGTGTAGATTGTAGCTCGCCTCGCCTTTCGTCTCTTCTGTGGAATCTACTACTTGGACCAAGAATTGGAATTGAGAGAGGAACATATAAGAAGAACCTTTGTGTGTTGTCGTTGTGTGGTTCCCACTCGGTTTTTGCACATTTTCATCGTGCTCCTTGCTACAGAAAACACCTCAAAAACTTACTGTCACCTCTGTACTACTTGCTTCGGGTTATCTTCACACCATCGCAATGGGATCAGTTTCGGTGGAGGATATCGACGTAGACTTCCTTGCCCTGATATACGACATAATAAAATGGTACAAATATACACCTTGTTTAACCCAATGCTATTTTTAACATAAATAAACATTGGATTTGGATACAAGAAAATCGGCTAATAGTTATAAATAAATTTTATGTTTTTGTGTATTTAAGTGTGGAAAGAGAGAACACCGAATCCGCGCAAGCAAAACGTAGTGAGTTTCAAGAAAGTAGCCAGAAAATTCAGGATTTTCAGAGGAAACTTGATATTACTCGGGATCAGGTATATTTCGTATATGCAATGCAATATTATTACTAAAACTGTCATTATTAACATACAATTTCTGGCATGTCTTGCAAGGTTTTATCTCCATTTTTTGCAGATACGGAAGCTTCCAGGGATTGATTATAGCAAAGAAGACCAGATAAAAAAATTGGAAGCACTTCGTAAGCAGCTAGTGCTGAAAAAGAAACTTCTTCAAAAATACAAAGATATGTGTGCATTGGAGGGTGTCAAACAGTATCTCACTCCATCGAATATAAACTAGCTAAAGGCAGTTATTCAGATTATTGTAAATAATATTTAAAAGTACAAATTTGCCAGATTGAGTATAGCGTACTCTGCAGCATAATGCTCTGGGCGTTTTTATATAACTGAAATACACATGTTGTCCGAATTAAACTGTTCATGTTCGTAATTCGCCAAATACTAATATCCTTTGTTATTGACAAGTAAGTATACCGAAATCTAAGAAGCGAAAACAGCACAATGGTGAGAGTGGGGAGAAGACATGATACTTCTGTTGTATTCATTGGGGAGGATGAAGTTCCTCTGTTAAAAAATGGGTGGGAAGAAGGCACTGAAACAAACGGGAAAAGTAGCAAAAATGGCCCAGGAAGAGCTAACAAGAAATCAACCACACAAGTTAAATCTAGAAATTTTCCAAGTACGTTTCGGCACTATCTCTTCTCCGAAAACTCTGTTATAATGCGGCTTTTGACATCGCTCTGCCCACCTTTCGGCAAATATAAGCGCATTCCTGTCGATGCAGAAGGGAGTTTCCTAAGCTGTTTCCTCTTGGCATGCACACTCTATTGGGGATATGTAAGTTCCAAAGGGGAGCCGAGACTAAACGCCTTCCTCATGTCGTCATCACTCACAGTTGGTTATCTGGTGGCTATTTCAGCCATTACTTGGCTCCTTTCCTTTTGTACAAAAACCATCATAACGTTAAGGTAAATGAATTTGTAAAGGTTAACTAATTAATGCATTTTCCTTCCTACGCCTACATCTTTCCAACCCACCCTTCTAATTGCATTCTTATTCTTGAAGTTTGATTAAAAATTAATCCAAGGTATTTTCTTGTAGCCAAGTAATCGCAGTGATGAGCTATGGGTTATTTGGGCACGCAATTACGCTAATCATTTGTACAGCAGGTTCTGACCACTGGTTTATGCCATTGATGACGATAATTGGAGGTCTAGGTTGGAAAATATTCATTAACTGATAATTGACTTTATCGCTTTACACTCTCCTGTTAACACGTTAACTATCGCAAATTTTCTTTTAACAGGATCCCTAAGAATTTGCTTAATTCTTTTGGCCCGGACGCCGATTCCAGCTTGCAGATTTGTTCTATGCACACCTATTGCTATTACCCATCTACTCTACCTTGTTTATCTCCATTTCACAATTATGAAAAGCATTTATTAAATCGTAGTTGATATAGTATGGTTATGTCAATTACCATAAATGTTTGTGAATTGAATGAAAATGAAATTCCATTTACCATATATAAAGGTGAAAATCCTGTATAAGTACAGTTAGTGGGTATTTATAGAAAAAGAATACATGACATCATTGTATGATTGTAAAACAAGAATAGTCTAATCCGAATCGAATTCCAAGATATAAGTATAATGCACAAGTACGAAAAGTGCCAATTACAATTTTTGAATTCGAAATATTCGAATTGGATGCTGCTTTGTTAGTCAACTTCGTAAAAATCTTCAATCCCATCCATCCGTGTGTTTTAAGCTTCCATTGGGTTTTCATCATCTTCATCGCCTTCTTGATCATCTTCAATCTTATGTTCTCCTTCTGAAGGTTTTTCATAAACTTTTTCCACAGGTGACACTACTACGGCATCCCATACACTTGACGAGTTTATTATGTCCACTGGAAGCATCACATCATATATTTTAACTTTAGCATATCGAACTATAATTTTTACGTCCTGCCTTACATCATTAGCACAATACACATTTATACTTACGCCCTCTACAAGTTTCCAGGCCGAGAATAACTTTAAACCCGCCTTGTGCTAGTATCCGAAGTAAAGTCTGAGCGGTTGCAGTAACCATATCCTGGTCCTCATATGTTAAACCATGTCCTCTTATAGATGTTCCAGTATAACCGGGCAAATACAGCCCCGATGCCATTAAACTTAAAGTTCTTCTAAACGCTACGTTTATGGGCAACGGCTGATATGTGGGATTATTCATTACTGCTAAATGTGCCAGCAGATCTAGCAACCACGTAGACAACGGTTGAAACCCCGTGTACCTCTGTCGCATATCACGTAAAAGTCTATTGAGTACTTTCACCGTGGAATTGTGACAATTCTCTTCAAACCATCGGCTATAAAAATAATAATACAGACTTAATAAATGTACAACGCCCAAGGTGAAATATGACACGGGTACAGGCTTAATTAAAGTTGCTTACCTATGGCGGATGGCTTGCCCGTGCTCATTGATGATCTTGGAATCTAGATGTATGTCTGGATCCAATTTACGAATATTGTGAGGTACAGTTGTAATTAATACTCGAACAGTGGCTTGTACGTTGCTGAGATCAAAACCCCTGTTCGTCACCGTTGATCGAACACCTAGCCAAATGGCAAAAGAAGTAAAAATATAAATCCTGCATCAAGTGCGGCTCCTTCTCCTAAGAACCTTCAAAATTAAAACTTACATTCAGTTTGTCGCAGTTCATCCGCAACCCTATTACACAAGGCTTCAACTGCTTCTCGCGTTGGAAGTGTCTTCAAAATAACTACAAAATCTGCGGTTTTATGTCCAGCTAGAATAGTTCCTTGCTTAAATGATCCCACTTGTCTGACTTCGTCAACTTGCTGTATGTATATCATAAACATAATGTTCACTTGATTTAATCACGCCTTGTGGAGAAACATAAGAAGAGTAAATGGTGACAAGAAAAGAGTACACTAACGCATGCATCAAACGTTCCAGGAGTAAGAATTAAAGTCTCCAAAATACTCTGAATTCTCGTCACTAAATTCTGTATCGTTTGGATCTCTTCAGTTGTTGGTGTTATATCGCCATTCCGTTTCAACAAAGCCTACAAGTCACATCATCCCAAAATCCATATAATTAAAAAAATCGTCTGACGTGCAACATAATCTCGTTTACAATTTACAGTTTTAAAATAATAAAATTGAAAAATTACCGCAGTCAAGGGAGAATCATCAGGACTATCCGCAACTCGAGGAAATAATTTTTCAGAGAACATCAGTTCGAAGGGGCATTTCGCTGGTCCAGTTCCTTGTCGAATGTGACTTCCTACAGGGGGACCTCCCGGATTTGGTCCACCTCTGCTTCTCCTCATTTTTCCAACACCACCACCACCACCTCGACCTCTCATCCTATATCGTTATAATCCCACCGTTATAAATGACAGAAGGTAAGTCAGCAACTGCCAACTGCAACGGTATTTTGCACGCACTTTCTTTCACCTGTTTAAATAATCAACTTTGTGTTATTTACGTTTTTGATTTTTATATTCGAGCATAAACAAATAATCTTGTTTGTAAACAAACGTCAAACCGAAGCACAGCTCCCTCCCTAATATCCAAATATTGATATCCGCTCGTAAGCTTTAATACACAATGTTAAATTAGGCATGTCTGCCTTGCCTCTAGTTATTAGCATTTATCGTTGACGGTTAAATTGTAATTATTCCTGGATTTAATTCATGCATGCAGCTTGCCATGTAGTACCCCACCACACACGAATGGTACTGTTTAGATACAATGTATGCAATTTGTATGAGGAATAAATATGAAAGGATTTTATGAGTCAACAAATTTTTTTTTGAAGAAATGTGAACGTGAACGTGAGATTAAGATTGCAGTCGAAAGCTGGAATGTCTTTTTGGATAAAACGTTTGATATTACAAAATAGACGTTTAAATTCAGGTTTTTGTGGAGGAGGGTTTTATGCTTTTTCTTATCCTACTTTTCAAAGGATTTTTTTCTTTTATCTTTATTCGTTCAGTTTGAGCATTTCGTGATTTCATTTATTTAAAGTTTACAATATTTAAAAAAATTATTTTTACAAAAACATCAGCTGGTGAATGAGAATCACAAATCACTTACGGCTTCCTGTTGAATCACACGTATGGAAATATTTCAAGCTGCCCCTTTCGACATTCCCAGTTTCTTGGTCTGGTCTTGGTTTAATTGTTGAGCTTTTCCAGCACTCACAGAAATTATACACTGTGGTAAGTTCACTCTGGAGAGTGCTTTTAGTAAGTGATTTCAAAAAATATCTCTTAATGCATTCGATTTTTGTTGGGCGTCAGCTTGAATTCTCGTCATTCGTGTACCGTGTACCAGCGACAAACTAGGAATAATCATCCTCGATCCGTCCGGAAAAGAAATTTTCTTACTTTCCGCGAGAGTCTGCAAATGTGGAAACATATTCTTGCGAGTTTTTACCAATCAGCTCGAGTTCCCTGTCATTGTCGCTTTGGATTGGGCTATTCGGAAGCTTTTAGGGTCTGCTTTTAGAGTGGAGAACATGACCCAAGTTATATTCCGGCCAGGTTTTTAGATTCTTCCTTTTCAGCTTCAGATCGCTGTATATTGAGGCAGCAGCCCCCTAAAGTTCTTCCCATCATCATTCCATACGTACATTACATTAGCGCAGATATACATTGCCCTTAAAGCACATCCCCAAGACGTTATATTATATACTTTGTATTGTTTATATGATTCTCTCGTGTCAGTCAGGTATATATGGTATATATACATACATAAAAAAAATCTGCAATTGTGGGTATAGGTATGCAGGACAGAATTCGAGGAGAGAGGAAACTGAAGCATTAAAGAGTCGCAGCCCCCGGTCGACCAACTTCATTGCTCGTTTCACATCAGAACTGGACGGAGCTGAGTGCGCGCCGCTCTATCCCAGGATACCATACACTTTATCAGAACACGAGATACATACATTAAGTAAGATACACATAAGTTGTGGTGCAGCTATACGGATAAAAAAACGAAGGAGTATAACAACGCACCATTTACCAATACCACCATCACAAGGATATACGGACGGATAGGCGATATACCTTGTTTACGTCGCGACGTTCAGAGATACGCAGTAGCACAAGAGACGTACCTAAAGAAAGCAGTATTACATAGAGGACGAATATAGCATTGCTCTTATATGCACAGCCTCACAGGGAGTTTTTTTGTCCTGAAAATATCCCAAGAATACATTGCGAGTTAGGAGAGCTGTGCTGAAGTCGGAATTTCTTCGATACACAAGGAGAGGTAAGTGGTTGCGTTATGTTATATTACTTCACAATATATTGAGATTGAGATTGAGAACGGGATTGCATGGGCTTGAGTATTAGCGTGAGAATATGAGAGAGAAGAGTAACAAAGGAAACTTGTTCTGTGCTGGTCTCTGCTGTAGGATTCACGTTCACAATATACACTCCCCATAAACGAGAGCGAACATTGTCGGCATACGCTTGAATAAGGTAAAAGGGTAGCATGTAAGCATGTTGTAACACACTCCAGCAATTAAACTCTATTCAGCTTCAGTTCAGCTACGTATATACCCTTGTTCCGACTTATGCGTAAAATTTGAGAGCTTTGTGTGAAAAAATACGAGCTTTTACGAGGAGAGGACGAACGTGAAGGGCTTAAAGCTTTGGGTATGGATACGAACTCAACATAGCACTCACCATCAGCATAGATGTAGAACTGCGCTTAATGTAGATCACAAGAGTAACACAATATTTGTAAAGCTTGAGAGAACTGTGCTGAACTCGTTTAAGTTGCTTTACCATTATTACCAGAGCCACTATGGCATAATATATATATGCTTGTATCTATAAAACCATTTCTATTTCTAGTCAGCACTTTTCTGCATGTGTGTAGCTCGAGCTATATCTTTATGATCCTCTCTCTCTCTCATTGTATATTTTTTATATTGATATGAAGGTGGTGGTCATAATTTATACACAGTTTTATATACAACATTATTTCGGTATAACATTTTTTTAAATTTTCACTCGTAAACTTCGTAAAGACTCGTATGAGAAAGATCTCTATTTTTATGCTTTATAAAGAAAATTATTCCCCGCATAGGGTGCTAGAAGTTTATTATTCTTATCCAACTTGACAACATATTACTTGGCTGTAATCCTTGGCTGTTTTTCGCTTGTTTGGTGACCAGAGAGCAGACCTCAGCTCACTCCATGCATCCAAGTCCAACGAGAGTACGTCCTTTTCCTGCGTTTTTCAAGAGGCGAGTGAGAATAAACGCAGGAGCCTATATGAGCATGTTCTCTGTTCCGCTTCTGCTGTAAATTATTTTGCTGGTGGTGGTGGGTGACGGGTGATACCTTTAGCTTCAGAACGGTTACGCTTTTACGTAGAATCCATTAATTTTCGTATATGCCGTTCTCAGTTGCTGATGCTGCAAAATGAGAGAATGGAGATGGAGTGAGAAGGATTTTTGAGGAGAAGAGAGAGAGAGAGAGAGAGGTTGTGTGTGTGTGCATTGCACGCAGTCTCGTACAAGTATGAATGTAAATATGTATTGGCTTTATTAAGGTACGTTGCACGTTGCACACAATTCTAGTGTACATATGCGCCTTTGACTTACTTCACACTCTCCATATTCTTCTCATCGTTGTAAAAGTTGGCTTTTCGCATGGCACTGCCAACTTGTATGGATAATGGTTTACGGAATGATATGTCTTTTAGGTTGAGCATTATAAGGATTTTTTACTGACTGCATATCTTTCCATTTTTTGTAGATCACTTCTGTGGACTTTCGCAAAGTTTCCGGGAAATTTTCCGACAAGCCTCCGTCTGTGATTTTTTCAGATGCACGACAACGGGTCAGAATGCTTACAAAGGATAAGACTGACTCGAAGAGATTCATAATAGTAATTGTAACTGAGCAGTTAGCATAAAGCGTGCATAAGAGTGGATTTCGTAGAAAGAACGGCAGAAGGATGACCATCATTGTTTTCCTTTTGGACACGTCCGCCTCTATGAACCAAAGGGTTTTCCTGGGTGGACGGCCGACGCTACTTGATGTCGCCAAGAGTGCAGTGGAAACGTTCGTGAAGGTGAGGTGTTGTTTACTTTTTCATGAAAAAATTTCATGCGTATATTTGGCTCATGCTTGATGTCATGTCATTGTGAAGGCATGTAATTTTCTGAAATACTATTGCTGCCGATTGTTGCATGCACTTTTCATTTTAGGTATAACTCTATGTAATATGTATGTAATATGCGGTTGAATATAAAGAGTTGAAGATTCTCACATTTTTTTGTAAGTGCTAGCATTCATATTGCTTTTGTGCTTTCATAACTTCGGATTAAGATTAGGGTTTATTAATGTGATGTAAGCTGAACAGTTTTATGAATGTCCTCATGCCCATGTAACAGAGATATGACTCCAATAGTTTAATGTATGCATGATGTTCATTCATCTTCATTGATAATTCTAAATCCTTCGAGAAAATTTCACTTTTGTCTTCCGGATGAAAGGATATGTATTTTGGTAATATCTGCAAAGATTACGATTTATTGTTGGAAGGGCTGAAGGCAAGGCATTTCTTCTTCACTCAAACAATGAATGATTGTATTTGGTAATGGTGGTGTGAAATGCAAAATTTCAAGTTGTTTCTGCCTTGATTGTATATCTGCATGCAACTGAAAAAGCTATTTGCAAATTGTTTTGAAGGTGCGGCAAAGGTCTATGGATAGCAGGGGCGACCGGTATATGTTACTAACTTTTGAGGATCCGCCATTGAGTATTAAGGTGAGTATTTTTCGAAATTTAATGTTGTGTATAGTCAAACTTCCCTCCATGTAAACTGTTATTTTTTTACTGTTAGGCGGGATGGAAGGAGAACTTAGCTACCTTTATGTCAGAATTGAAAAATCTGCAAGCAAATGGATTAACAACGCTGGGGCAAGCTTTAAAAAATACACTTGATGTCCTGAATGTAAATCGTATGCAACATGGAATTGATACATATGGTCAAGGGCGAAGTCCCTTTTATTTGGAACCATCCATTATAGTCGCTATTACGGACGGTGGACAGTTGTCCTCAAATTCGGGTGTGCAGGATGAGGTAAAATCGTAATTTATCACTTAATTTGCTACCAAGTTTACGTGCAGAACTCTTCAATATATATGCTTTCTGAAACAAATGTAATTGCAGTTAAAGATGCAGGGTAGCAGCCCAGGTCATGAACTGACAAGGGAGCCATTTAGGTGGGACCAGAGACTGTTTGGCTTGGTGCTTAGAATGAATGGGCAGCCCTCTGGAGAACGTGAGGCAGGCTTGGTTCCTTCGGACACTTCGCCAATTGACGCTATGTGCGAAGTTACCGGTGGAAGATCATATTGCATAACAACACATCGTATGTTGCATCAGTGCATTGATTCTTTGGTCCAAAAAGTCCAAGCTGGAGTCGTAATTCATTTTGAAAAATATGGTCCAGATCCTCCTCCTTTGGCTATTGATGGTATCAAATTTTACTTAATTTTTTACAATAAGACCTAGCCATAATCCCTTCTCCACTCATTCACTTATCCTATTCTTTAGTTCTTTATTTTGTTCTCAAACTTGATGTCCTTGTAGAAACGAGATAAAAATTTCCTTCTCTTATCTCCACATATTTCTGTCGTTGTGTTGACATGTTTATAATGTTATTATCCAGGTATAAAAATAGAGGAACCTGAACTGGAGGTTATTGACGAGAAAAGTGGACTTTCAAAACCATCCTGGCACGGTTCTAGAAAAATGATATATGTACCTAGAACAACTCAGAAGGGATTTGCTGGTGGTTTTTGGCCAATCCCTGAATCATTCTGGCCTGAAACAGCACTTCCTGGTTTACCAGCTCGAACAGCTCATCCGTACGTCAAATTTACTTGCCAACCTGCGGATCCACTTGTGATTGAAAATTTTCCATTCGATAAGTATGAGTTGGAACCTAGTCCCTTAACTCAGTATATTCTTGCGAGGAAGCAGCCCACGGTTTGCTGGCAGGTAAGGGTTTTTTCAATTAATACTTGTTTTATTTACGTATGCAGTATACCATCATGCTGGTCAATACGCATCGCCCATAATCGATAAAGACTCTTCAGAAAATCTTTCATATTTTTTGTAGGTATTCGTTCAGGGTAGCACAAAGAATATCGCCATTGGTCATCCATTCGGTTACCTTAAAGCATCTACCAATTTAACCTGTGTTAATTTATTCGTTATGCCGTACAATTACCCTGTTTTGTTACCTTTACTTGACGATTTATTTCGACTTCATCGGTTGAAGCCAACAACGGACTGGAAATCACACTTTCTAATGTATTTAGCAAGTATGCCTCCATATTACGCTGGACCGTTGAAACGCGCTTTAGTGAGAATGGGAGCAGGAAACATTGCCCAGATCGTCCCAGAGGAAAATTACCTTTCATTCTCCGTTCTAAATTACTTGAAGAAGCTTAAAAATCAAGCCAAGGGAGAATTTGACAGGACATGCAACGATGTTGCTTTGCGCGTAAAAGCTGAACCAAAACGAACTTTAATTTCATTTAAGAATCCTTTCGATGTACCTCGTCATCAGCTTTTGGATCATTTGGCAAGACTTAGAACGCATTTCATGCGGACCACTGTGACTTCCATTCTACAACAAGGTACACAATTATTATATCCTTTCATGTGCTAAACCCTCCATTGTTCGTGAAGCAATGCTTCAGTGATAACTTACATGTCTTGATAAATTTGCAGAAGCTTTACATAATATGCCTGTTGGACAAATGGGTAATTATCAGGAGTATTTAAAACGAATGCCTACACCGTTAAGGGAAATAGAGTCAGCGCCAGTTCGTCAACATATGTTTGGAAATCCATTCAAAATTGACAAGAGGATGATTATTGACGAAGCGGATATCGACTTGATTGGAGGAGGTCAAAGTGGTAAAAGTCGTATTAAAGAAGTCAACAATGCGGGGGCGATGTCCCCTACTCAAATTCCAGTTTCCACTATCAATTCCACTGTCAATCGAGGACTCAAACGAAAAGCTGGTCCGATTCCGAGAGACTTCGTCTTCACCCCTTATAAATTTAGGCGCCGTAGTACGTACGATGACGATAGTGGTTCCGATGGCTACTTTAGCTCGACACCTTCCAGTCCTAATCCATACAGTAGTCCCGCTGGCCCTCTTCCTTTTGATTCCCCGCTGTATGACTATCCTGAGCCTGTGATACCAGTAGAACCCAACGGGAAACATTTGGAGGAGCCTCTTAGTTTGAACAATTTTATACCTGAATCATTTAGCAGTATAGAGCGATTAATTGAGACATCCACACAGAGTCTGCCCTACACGAAGTCTGCCTCTAACGGAGTTAGCAATAGCTACGTGGTTCCTAATAAGTCTCAAGAGGACGTGATCTCAAAATCAGAAAATGATAATGAAAGTTTCACCAACAGCGACAAAAGCGTAGGAGTTAACCACGATACTAGTAGTCATATTGCAACCCGTACCAGTGGTTCGACGGTGGAGAACGGTATAAGCACATCCATAACCAACCATTTAAATAATGCATCTCCTCAAATAGTTCTTCCTGTCGTAAACCATAAAAGTAGTAAAACTAAGAAAGCAGATACGAATCCAAAGTCAGAGAAAGTCCCTACCACTCCACCCGATCAAACCGAACCACCTCCTGCAGATGACGAGAACACAAGGCAGAAAAACCTTACACTGCGAGATGAGCTCTTCCTGGAAATTCGCCGTCCAATATTAAGTAAGTTTCAAGTTTGTGTTGATTACAGTTTGCAGTAGGCTTTTTTATAATTGTATGAATGTTTCGTTTTGAATAGGATTGGAGTTCGTCCTCAGCCGGTTGACGATGATGTCAGGTTCCTACCAAACAAGGTTTAATTTTGTTAAATCATTAGTGCGTGAAGCGTTGCGCTTTAAACGAAGACGACTGGCGCAAGTTTTGGATGAGCAGGCTCAAGTTTTAGGAACACTTTGTAAAAAACCTAGCTAGAGAACGCAGAAACTTCATATTTATTTCAATAATACTCGCAGAATTCTTCATTGCTACTTCTTTCAGATTGTTTCACATCGTGAAAGAAAATTTCCAAAGTTTTGTTTATTTCTTCAAGTTTCTACATTTAGGTCGAACCGTACCGTTTAATTCTAGTATGACACGTTCGCATTTATCTAACGTTGGATACACATTTTCACGATTTTCTATTGTATGTTAAAGGATATCCATCCCTTTTTACTTGACAATGTTATTTTTTCATGATTACCTCATTTGTCATTGTAAAGATGAAAATGTTTCAAGCATTTTACCCCTGTGTTTTGTATTTTGATTAAGTGAATATTGAAGGACAGGCAGGAAAAGTTGAAAGTACAAATGATATTTTAATGCAGCAATGGTGTCCATTGCTGATTATGCTACTTGAGGAGAGATTTGCGAAGAAACTCAGCAATGAGAAGAAATTGATTTTTACATGGTCATTTGTTTAGGCAATTGCATAAAAATATTTTTCGATATGATGCCGATTATATAGCCCTCGCCAAGGTATACGATTACTATCTCTTAGTATGGCTTATCATACGTTTTCACACCCTAAATCCATTATCCTTTGGAAATATTTTTATGAATAAGAACATGGGCGATTTTTAGCAATATTTCCACCGATTTATGATAATAATCACAATTCATGACATACTTGAGGTCAGCGAAATACATCACAATTCAAAGGCATGCATATTAAAGCAAAATTATGGAGTTTTGAGCAAAGAAGTCACTTTCATACATCCTAGATATGCAAAAAAAAGTTCTCTCGGTGGTGCACTTTGGTTTGGTTTTTAACACTTATCCTTTATTGTCCGTCCCACCCAAGTCGTATTCAAATGCGATTTTAAACATAAAAAACTAATAATGACAAACACCTTTTCCATTATTTATACAAGTCATTCATCACACACATTTCATGGTCGTTAGTGTATATATTCAATTCAGTTAGACTATGGTTTTTATAGTTGCTTATCAAGTATTTGGAAAGAACAAGCAGGTACACAGAGGCAACCAATATACTCTTAGTACGAATCTACGGGCTTACTATTCCTGTCACAGTTATCCCTGAATATTAATACTCGAAATTTCTTTTTTCTCATTGTTTCATCAACTTCTTTTCATAATCGCATATATCTATTTGCGGGACGCCCCATGGTCTCTTTATACCTGTTCAGTACGTCTATGTACGTACCTACGCCCGACATGAGCGTGTACGTCATGTATTTTGTGCAGTGCATCAGTGCATGCGTATTTGTTGCATGGACATTCATGTACGATCTTGTATATCAAGTATGCATTATGCATGTATGTACACCGAAGGTTTTGTGACAATATTATAGCTACTACTTTCTCGTGTAAGTACTCCCCTCCTACGCAGTAATCATACTTTTAGGTATATATAAGTTATATATATGCACCTGTGTAAGTATACTACATTTTACTTTTACTATATCGAATCTCATGTTTGTAAGTGTAATACTAATCTTTGTCTGTGAGAATGGCATCTTCGGCTCGGGAAACTGACTTTGTGCATAGGAAAATTATTATAGGGTCTTCAATCGGACTACTTGGTAGTTCTACAAATACTTGTAATTTCCGTTGTTACTTGTATATTTGCCAGATGGACAACTCAGTAATACTGCTGTTTGTCTTTCAGCTGGGCCAGCTGCTGCCGGAACTCTTCGATAGCCTCGCGAATTTTCTCCAGGCTAAAATAAAGCAGAGAGAGAAAAGAAAGCCCATCTTTACTGGGGGAAACTGACAGGAAACGGTAGTCCACTTCATAATACACATTAATCTTATTGTTGTGTGTTTGTGACAAAGAGTGAGAATATTTTGTTCAGAGTACCTGTATGCAGCTGCCAATTTTTGGATGATTTCATTTTTCACCTGGGTAAGCTCTTCTGGTGAAAGTTCCGCGTCTCGATGAGCCCCCGTGTATTTCAGAGTGTCCCAAATGATCTGATCTCCTGCCTCCTCCATTTTTCTCTCAATCTTCTCAAGCTTGTCTAAATCTTTCATTGTTCCAGTTCCCGTATTCCTATTTTGCACAATAAGTATTTTTTATATATGCATCATACATGTTTAATTCTATATGCAGCCTGATTCTAAATTGCTGAAGTGCATTCCTGTCTGATAACTCACATTGTAAGCCGTTTCGAAATTTGCATGATTTTGAAATGGAACTACTTACGGACTTTCTCGCTTTCTCTTAACATTTGTGGCCATGGCCAGATTTTTGTAGAATTCTTTTAAAATCCATGATCTATCCGCTTTATCTTCAGTATCATTTTCTTGTCGATCCTTGTCTTTCTTATCTTTCAATTTGTCAGCTTTCTGGTCTGGCGCTACTGCGGGCACACTTCCCACACTAGACGATCCGGAGGTGGTGGTTTTACCATTGTCGCTTTTCTCTGGGTTATGCGCTGTTTTATGCTCTTGCTCCGCATCAAGATGGTTCGTGGTGTCGGATGGTGATGATGATATGGCTTCGGAATGTTTGTCTTGCCGCTTGTCAATGCCAAAATAATCAGACCAATCGATTGCTTTCTTTGATTTTGTTTGAGTGTTAGATGGAGCAGGAATTTGGTCCGAGGAGGAGATCGCAGTTGTGGGTATTGACGTAGAACGTTGCTGTTTCTCATCTTCCCGTTGCGAATGATCCCCAAATATTTTGTCAAGGCTAGCCTCTACCGCCCTATCTGTCTCCTTTTTAATGCGAACAGATGAAGTTCCCTGGAAAATGATGATGCACCAATGAATGTTATAGAACAACTCAGAGAATGATAGAATGTATGATATGGATGCAGCTCTTCTATATAATCTCGTCATCATGATCGGCGTGCTCACACATAATTAAACAATGTTAACTGCGCATTATACAAATTGCCATAATCATATTACCCTGTAGCACCTTACCTTTGAAGGATCGCCAATTCGTTTTGACCTCTTTTGGTTGAGAAACACGGGGTAACTGTCTCCCAAAGAATTCTCGAAACTCATGGGCTGCTCTTGGCCCAGTTGTCCTTTGGACCTCTTTCCAGTCTCTCGTTTCCCCATTTGATTGACATCGTCACGGTTGAAGTATTGCACTGGTGGGGCATAGTAATCCCGCAGGGGTAACGCAGACTTTCTCTGGCGACCATATGCGTCCAACAATAAAGACAATGACTGTAAATCCCCATCTGCCAATGGCATGGAATCCGATTCCAGAGCGGAAGCTGCATCTCCCAAGCTAAATCCGTCTACATCGGCATTTTCCCCGTCACCATTTCCATAATATTGCAGCATGTTTTTGTACGCCTGTAGTTGAGCTGGTGAAAGGTAATCATCTCCCGGTGATGTCGGGCGTCTGGTTTGACGTTCTTGAAGCTCTCTGAAATGCGAGGCTGCAGGATTGGTGTTTAATGCATTGGACCTATAGACAAGAAGAATATTAAGTATATCTACACCTACACACTTTGTGTTCATCGATTATAGGCTTGCATTGATTTAAAATGCTGTTTGTAGTTTGCACCTAAAAGAGTTTGCTCACAAACAAATATGCAATACTCATGAATGATGTAGACAAAAAGTGACGCACATGACTATATTTCTTTAAATATATCTGCCCCCGGTTCTACAGGATAACATCGTGTACTTAATTTTTATAGTTCGCCCACTTTCGCTCCTTATGCAAACCTAAAGATTAACAGTGCAAAGTGGTATTTGCGATTAAACGGAGCATTAATACCAAATACTATTCGTGCAAAAAATACCAAAATGCATTGCATATATTTGAATATAGATACGTATGGAATTTTATGGCAACTTTGCTTTGTCCACTCCGCATTTCTTGTGCCCTTGCATTCATATGTACATACTTAACCTTTGCAAAAAAATAAAAATAGTAAAGAAATATATTCACCTGTATCGCTTGTCAATCGTGTAGCCAGTCCCACTCTCTTTCCTGATTCCACTTGGCTGTACAGACAAGTACGACAACGGCACTCTGCCTATCGCATATCTTTTGGTTCGCTGGAGAAAGTCCTTTTCATGGTGACTGTCTCGATGTCCTTGCTCGACCTTTTCAACAAATTGAAAAAGTAATGTCGTAATTAAATTAAGCTTTACTCAGAAGTAATTCCTGACTGTTGAATCAGAAAAATATACACTTTCATTAGCAGCCAATTACTTATTCGAGCTATTGGACAAACTGAACTTCCTTTTTCTATCAAAATGGATCATGATGGTCTACTAATTGGATCTAACCTTTCCGGCTCCCACGAACTTCCTTAAAGAAACTGCACACAGGATGGCAATCAACAATAATTGAGCTCGGTTCATCTTGGTTTCGTGTTTATTTCGAATAAATCACAGGAGGGTTTGCACTTTAATCTTTTCACTATTCCCAATTGATATTGGTCTCGTGATCCACTAAAAACTTCCTGAAATCTTAATTTTACCCTTGTATAATTCAAACTAATGTCTGAGTTTTAAACTGGAGATTCGAGTAGCCTACATTACGTAGGAAGGACGGTTTGCACCAACGACGTAATTCCCAGATGTTATCCATCTGCCAGTCATGCAACGACTCCTAGATTTTCCTCAAGATTCACTCCATTTTCACTCTATTTATCCTGCTTCGTGTGCTTTCTTCTTCTTTCTCCATTGAAAGGTCTGGAGAAACTGGGAAGCAGCAGCGAACTTGGCACCGCTTGAGTATCATCTTATTTCCTTGAGCACATAACCTACATACACACACGAGTGAATGGAAATGTACAAGCTCGGAAAAGAGCATTTTGAGAAAAGATCGATATTCTTCATAGCGAATGGTGGAAATATCCTTTCTCCGTTTTTAGCCTGTAGTTTGTTCTGGTATTTTCGGAACAAGAACTTTCTCCAATTTGTTCATGCTCATTTTGTAAGGAGTATGCTTGCAACCTGAGCTTGTATGGAAGAGGATTTCTCCATGCTCAATAGGGTTTTACGTAATATTTGTACTGTGCTCGTGCATGTGTGATGGGATGAGAGGCAATCATAGAAATTTGCACAAGTGCTTTATTTTTTTATCAAGATATTTTCCTTAGCTCAGCATACCAATCCAGTAAAAGTGTGGATGTATTTAATACGCAGTATGGAGTATGTATTCTGCGTATAATGCATTTCTAAAAGATGTAGCAAAAATTATCACATTTCCTCATAAAAACCATTCTGACAAAATGCTTAATCTTGCGTTAATCATCCCATTTTCTTTCTAACACTCGTTTTCCTACGACGTTCCCCTTTCTTTTATTCAGTCGTATTTATTTGTTCCAGAACGCCACCTCATTCTATGTCGTGGAATCTGGTTTGTCTCATTCTTGTGCAAAAGATCATGTACCTTTCCCATGATATCTCACGACTCCCATGATATTTCTGAGTCATATATGCCTGTTGTGAGGACGTCAAGATCGTGGAATCGACTATCAAGTCCAAAGTACAGATGTGAAAACACATTTACGAGACATGGTTGGGAATTTTTTTATCTTTATTCTTTCTCTGGCAAATTGAAAGTAATTCTAGTTCGGTGGAACGTAAAGCGAGTAAGTAAGCAGATCGATATTTCATCTCGAGTGAGTCACTAGAAATTCCTTTATTCCTTTCCCTTCCAGTCTTTATCTCATAATAATAAGGAAAACATTCCGTCGGTCGACTGCCGCTCACTATAAAGTAGAGAGAGATCTTTCCAGCCTTATTTATGTACGTCAAACAAAGGACTGCAATTTGTTTTTTTTCTATATTATATTATCACATTCAGAATGCTATTCAGGAGAAAGTAGACAACGGTCTGTTGCATGCTTCAACTTCTTAAAGATGAGAAAATTCTCTCTGTACATTCAAAGGATGTGGTAAAATGGAGCTGGAGTTCAAAATTGTTGACTTCTTTCACGCGTCCACACACATCCCTTTTGGGCGTTATCCACGTATTATCTTATGCTTTCTCTTTGGTAGTGTAAAACGAATTTGCTTGAGCTTACTTCATATTACGTGGGTTTGTATGCGTATATACATATACTCCACAACGCACTTTCTCCAGTAGCAAAATCTGCTTTATAACCGAATTATGATCTCAAAAGCAGTGCAAGCACGTACTTTGAAATGAAGTTATCATGTTGTTGTGGAACGCTAGAGGCCTAATGAACATGTCATGTATTGCTTAACCCATGAAAATAAGATTTTGACTGATGACGTCTCGTTTGATGTTTCGTTCGTAGATGCCGTTTTATATAATTTAAAAGTGATGTGCAATAGCAGTGAGATTGTGTATTTATAGTTTGCTTAAGCTAACATTTAGTTTTGGAAACACTTGTCGAGCAGCTTCGTGGGTTCCACATATCGCATACTTTTAAGGAAGGGGCGAAGGCGAAGCCGGGCAAGTATATAATAATATGCATGAAAAAAACGCAAGAACGAGAAGAAATCTCTTATCTAAGAAAGCTCTTACATCTTTCTTTTTCCAATATATGGAACGATTTTATTAGAAACTAGGAATTGCGGATCTTTTGCCATTTCCTATTATGCCATGCTATATTTTATCTTATCAAGTTCATTTGTTTTTCTAGTGGTATTGCCAGATTACATACAAGTACAAATAAACGACGGAAGGCTATGAAAAGATCGAATTAAACGATATGAATAAGAAAAAACAGGAACACTTGGACTGTCTTTGGGCTCTCAATCCTGGAAACACGTAATCACAGAGTAAGTAATAATACATGGCACATATATAGTCATGTGGAAGGCTGGTTGGTATGTGACCTTTCATTCTTTAGAGATTTGCGGTTACTTACTGCTCCAATATGGTGATGGTGTGGATAGGTGTGATAGTCATGGTAGGCAGTTGGCGTGTGTGGTTTCTGATGACCATCTTGGCAACGAGCACAGTGCCTTGTTAACGCTGGTCTCCTTCTTGGACCACGACATCTGAACGCAAACTTGGCTTCCTCTGCCATTTCAGAGCAGAGAGCAACCTCATCGGAAGTTGCATTTGTTTTGGCATTCCAGCAAAACTCCAAAATAGAAACGACTACAGCTACCAGAAGACCGACAACGAGGACTACGAAAACACCTCCTACAGGGAGCATTCAGCGAAGAACATAATTGAATCTTTGAATGGCAGATGTAATTAATGTGTGTGGCGAAGAGTCTCCACGGAATGAGTTGTTTAATAACTGGAATTCTTTATTTAATTAATTTACCTATGCTGTCAACGCCAAGTGCGCTGGCTTTGTTGTCTTGCTTCTTGTACTCCCTATTGCAGAGGTAAATTTCATCCTTTCCCGTTTCGGGTGTCCACCACTTATTGTAGTACCACTGAATCACGCCCTTCTCTTGCATTTCCAGTATGGCCAGAGATATTTTATCCCTCCAGGGCGAGCCTGTGTGGAGACAGTATCAGTTTCATGTTGAAGATAGAATTTATATTTGGAGTGAAAGCAGTATAGTTTCCGGCAACTGGTAGATTGCTAACCAATCGGAGTAGCTATTCCAAATCCTTTGCTGTCCAGTAGTCCTCCGATCTGTGTCAGATTGCAATTCTGCTTCACAGCGTAGTCTAGAGATGTTGACTCCATCAGAAATGCATAATTCGAGTTCCCTTCTATCACCCGCTTAATTCCTTCGTGGTATCTGGCAACAAAAACCGACGGCTTTCTGCTCTCCATAAACCGCCACATTTTCTGGTATGTCTCAATTTTTGAGTCCTGTGCATTTGAAAATTGCTTAGGGAATTGTATGTAACACTTTCATAGTGCGGAGTTTCATATGCAAATTTATCTATGGAATAGAAGACTTATTATTCACCCGAAAAAATGTCATTGTTGAACCAGCCTCCAGCGTTCCGTACGCGATTTCAGACTGCTCAGCTAAATCTTCTGCGGACTCAATTGGGGTCGACATTCTTTCAACGGTAAGGAACGCAGCTAAGTTTGCAGTGTATGATGAGACAATAACGAGACTGAAAAACCTGTTTCAAGCGTAACATATGCAAGCAACGCAACCAATGTTCAATATTCCATATTCCCCTGGTTAGCACTTAGCAATAATGCTAAATAATAATAAGACGACATCATACCACCAAATTCCTCCGACAATCCTTGTACTTGTCGTTTTAGGGTTCAAATCGGACCCCTGCTGCATCAATGTCTAATTTAAACACAAATTGCGTTATTAACATTCTAAATAAATTATCTCACAGTTTTACCGAAGCATACATTAAATACTTCCTACCCCGACCGGATACCAGAATGCATTTTGCAAGGAAAACTGATTTCGCACCACTCCGACAGTAGCTGTTCCAGTGTATTTTATTGTTGCCGTTGTGGAAGACCATTCATTAGGCGAAAACCTAGCTACAACGAATATCGTCAGACTGACTAGAACATAGGAGGCAACCACACTCAGCCATATTTCCACAGCAAGTGGATTCAGGAAGCTAAAAAGCTGTGCCTCTCGTCGGTTCGGCACTTTGAATAGAATGGAAATTCCGAGATTCCTAAACGCAGTTAAAAGCAACATGAAGGTATCCAAAAGTCATTAGAATTGCAATAAATATGTAGCGCAAGTCTTACATGAATGGTTTTGTGAAGTCGATGACACTTTCTCTCGCGTAATTAATTGTAATAGCTCCAATCGCAAGGTCCACACTCTGGTTGTAATTAGTTAAATATAATTGCATATTTAAATCTGTGTTATCCAAGGATAAATGTTAAAATTTCTCAATATAAGGAGAACCTTGTCTATTAACTGGCGAACAACGCCATTCCATTCTCCTATGTCAGTATCATATACGCCATACTTCCCGTCGGGCACTACTTCCAGCACATACTTAAACCCGACATTTTTCGCAATCAGTTTTAACAAATCCACTGAGAATCCTTCGAATCTCGCATTTCCAGTTGAATTTGCAGCAGGATTAAGTTTAACATAAGGTGATTCCTGTGAGATTTAGTAAAGTTCTTCTTAGAAGCTATTTTGCAAGGATTGCACCAAATCATATCTTATAATTTTAACGAATGCAAATTTGAACGCAATGGTGAAAAGTAATTACCAAAACACATGTAACGACCAAAGTTATGTTTTTGATTCCTGTATCCCAAAAGCTATCATGGTTTGAAATGTTTAATTTTCCATCCGAGCTCCACATACCGACTTCCTTCAAACCTGTTGGTCCAAGTCGAACAACGTCTATTCTGGTCGTGGAACGGTCCCCTTCTTTAAAAGCAATAGGTCCAGATATGCCCTTATAATCCACCTAATCCGAATTAAGCAGGCGATATATTTTTTGCATTTTGTGAACTAGTTTTTGCAGTATGCAAATAATTTCTCATTTCAAGATTCCTTCACGAAAAAAGGTGTAGGTGACACGAGAAATGCGATGCTAATTTACCGCTGTTATGTAGTTTAAGAGTGACAGTCCATCCGACCACGGGACGTCGTCCCTGTCACAAGATAAGTTTGCTGGCTTAATATTGTGAGATGCATCAAGAGCAGAGAGTCCTCGTCCAAGAACCATGACGCTGTCATAAGCAAAAGCTGTCTCCGCCTGAGTAACATTGCAAATGACACCGTAGACAAAGTGTTCGCTATACTTCTCATTGTCACAAATTTTTATGGTTGTCAACTTAAAATATTCCACGCTAGATTAGCACTAATGTGAGCTCTACATACAACGACGTATAATATGTAGGTATAGTCATGTTTCACGTCTCATTATTTCTAGCATACTTGGATCGAGGGAGTCTTTTTATCCCAAATGGCGGAGCTGACGTCTTCATCCCCGTAAGCTCTTAGCTCAACCCATTTTTCACGGAGGGATCGTGACTCTTGATTCACCACTCGGAGGGATGTTAGGTTGACGTTTGCCCGAATGAAGCCTGTCATATCTACCGTTCCCAAGTCCTATACGCACACATCATTAACATTTTTAGCTTTGAAATAGCAGCTTTTCACCCTTAAAAGTTGGAAAGCATGAATGATCTACTTCTTTACCACGTTAATTAGCATGTAATGATACTTGTAGTCCGTCATTTGTAGGGCCATTATCTGAAAAGTAACCAATTTAAGTGTCATAATAAGTTGACAAGCAAAAATAGCAAATTACCGTTTCATTTAATATTTGGCACATCCACGATCGACTTACCGCTCTCAACAAGTCCGGAAGACTAGTTAACTTGCAATCAATCATAAGGTGTCGTATTTCTCTCCCCTTGACCTCGGCCAAAATTTGTCGGTATGTATCCGGAGCTACTTTACGGACAATTATGTTTTCCGCTGGCACTGGTTCTCTCAACAAGGCCTGCATTTTCATGAGACCCTTCTCATCTTCGTAGATTATTGCAATACATTTCAGTTTCAAGTATGACACGAGGTCTCTGACTATTGTTGCCCATGTTTTGAGAGTTGGTGCGAGTCTAACCGCAAACTCGGGATCTGGGAGTCGATCTGTGGATCCTTCAGATCCAGCTTTGTAATGTGAGTAGGACGGCGTGGGCAGGAATAAAGGGATGTCCATAGCCGCACTGATCCAAAATAGCTTCCATTCTAAAGATGGATCTCTGTCGCTGGGAGCGCCTAAGATTGCCACAATTCCTGTGCCGAGGATTTTGCACAGTTCCTTGGAAGCACGGAAAGTGTCGCCTTGCTTTACATAAATTGTTTTCCCGATAATCGTCGTGTTGGGCAGAAGCACATGGTCTTTGTTGAGGGCCTTGATGCCCCATTTATAGCCGAAGTCAACTGGTCCATTTCTCTGCTCCTCTGGAAGCACAACGGCTACATCGGAAGTAATAAAACATCCCTTTAATATAGAACATGGGCATAATATTATCTTACGCTAAGGAATTCGGATACACCCTAGCAGGAACTTTTATTTTTTAAATTTTACATACCAACTTTGAAGGATGTTGGTATTGCTTGCACTGCTACAAGCAAAATTGCAGCAGTTGACAACAGAAGAGAGTATATTGTATAGCCAGGCATTGATGCAAGATGTAATTATATAAAACCTCCTATTTCAAAATAATTGTTAGCACGTTAAGTTCACATTTTAGACAAGCACTTGTCTCTCATTCATTTTCACAATATTAGATCTTAAGATGAATGGAAGGAATAATTAATTTACTGTGTCATGCTTTGAATACATTTAATTTGTTTGGGAATAAATATTTATCCACTATGACAGAAAGGGCTTTCCTTTCGGTGAAAATACATCGAGCTGATGAGATTGCATGCACTGGATTGGGGATCCATTGATTGATGAGAGAGAATGTAGCATAGTATCATGTGCTTGTCTGCCATGTATATGGTCCACATGGGCCCATGTTTCTGACAAGTAAGTCGAAGGCTTTCTTTCTAAGAGAAGCCGTTTGCATTTTACAGAGATCAGCGACTACCTCGTAATGGAACTACATGTGAAACTGGATCGTGCTTCCACACAGAATTTCTCATGCTCTCTACGTAGGGAGAAAACTGCATCGATTCATCTGACTCCAGCTTTCTTCGCGCATCCGAGAATTGCGCAATTTGGTATCTACACGCGTTTACAAGGCGAGAGACAAGCAAAGATTTCGTAGCATCTACACAGATGTACAGATCCTTTGTCTACAATAGGATATATATACATATGCATGCGTGCGTGCGGTGAGTAGCATAAAGTCAAATTGGAAATAGTATTTTTCCATATTTGTCCCGAATTCACGTTTGAAAGAATCAAACTAAAATGAAGAATTCATTGTAATATTTATGTCCATGATAGGGACTCCGAAAAGACACAAAAGCGCAGATTCTATTGATATATTCAGTCAAAGCTGAAGTTGAATTTTATGACGTGAGAATATGAAGAAGAAGAAAAGGATACTACGAATTGGAGCATTGACACTGAAAGCAATTGTGCTATGCTATGGTCCATAGGTATTATTAGTTGTGAAGGGAATACCATAGAAGGGGAAAACTAGTAGCTGAAAAGAGGTCGTAATTAAAATGCACACTTCATTCAAAATTCAAACACTGAATGAGGCAGCATGGAGCCTATATAATGTCAACATTTTTAGCCAGTGTGTACTACATGGGACGAGACGTGCCACCGCCTTAAACTTCGTTGAGTAGTAGCAGTATTCTTAACATCTTCTCTTTAGTATTACCTGTGTTTGTACAAACCTCTTAAACGAGATGTTGATGATGTTAATGATGATTAATCAAGATTCATGACGAGATGATGAGAACACATCAAACCAGATTCACTTTATATCTAAAACCATGTGCTTCGAATTCATCCATGCATTCATCCCACAAAAGATATATATTGGGCTGGGTATATGTATGTACATATATATGCCGTCTCCTAGAACTAGCCAACATAACGCATGCGAAAACACACATGCAGATAATATTGAATACATTGAGTGAATCAAATGCTAAATAGCAGCTGCAACAATAAAAGAGCAACAATGAAAGAGGGAATCTCTAAAACCACTTTTGATGGTTTGAAAAAGCATCAGACATCATTTGGGTCATCCGTTACGCTTCAGACCTAAACAATATCAACGTTATCATTACTACGATCATCGAATCACATGGCTGCTTTAAAGGTAAAAGTGAATTGCTTTATGTATCCAAGCCCGTTAAAACGAAGCACCACACCGTTCGGTCTCTCTCTCTATTCTTCATCACAGCATTTTCCTACGTTGGCTAAAATTGTTAGACGAGTTGTGTATGCATGAATTCTTTGCATTAAATCAACCACGCTAGAGCCCTCCTCTAACATTATAAAAATACGAGAAGCCGTTGACTGGCACAACTCGAATAGTATGTTTTAACATTGCCCTCTCAAAGTTCATTTCTTCTTGTACACAGAGCCAGCATTATTATAGTCACTCTCGAAGCTTGGTCGTTTCACTCTTTATTTCGAAGTCCTTGCTGAATGTTAAACATTTGCTCTTGAAATTGACAAAGAGGCGAATCAACTTCACTCTCTGAATGAAACTTTGGTGTGACGAAAACGCGAACTATAATGCATATAGCCCTACATACGTTCCCTTCATAAAAGACATGTTGCTGTTGGCGAAACTGCTTCAATTTTGTCCCTTCCGAAATGCCAGCTATTAGGATTTTTTGAGCAGAATTAAATGACATGGTGGATGGATGTAAGAAATCAGTAGGACATAATGTTTTGGATTTTCGAAGCTGCTACAGTTGGGAAGGGTTATACTTCACGGTATTTGCCAATTTGCAAAATAACACATTAGTAGTGGGGAGTAGTCCATTACTTGCGATTTAGATAAGGAATACATGTGGAGAGAAATTAGTGTATGGGAAGGAAGCGTACAATCGATGACCGTTACCACTAAAAGACATTTCAAATCCAACACGAATTCGATTCCATGGCTAATTTAGCCTTATTCCATACGGTTTGCGGGAACTTGTTCATGACGATTGTATGCTAAAACCCAGCACGGATAAGAATATTTGTGCGATCTCATTTATCCGTATTTTACGTTGGATTCCTTCCACCCCACCTCTCCTCACATGGGATCGCCATGGACGCATCTTCGAATTATTCTGTACACAATTCGTGATCCGGAACGGGAAAATGAATTCCTGAAAGTGATCACATTGGTACCATATATAAGTTTGCCAAATGAATTGACTGCATCTTCCTTTCTTTCCTCAAACATAGTGTCGATCAATAACCGAAAGGAGCACCGTACCGTGACAGTCTCGATTTGCTGAACACATTAACCACAATATTCCAACAGATCCACTGAATTGACAAACACTGAATAGGTTCTTGTCCGCACTGAGCCATCATCAAGAATGTCGCAAAAACGTCGGTATATTCCAGATAAATGCAATCCGCCATGTGAAATGGGGAATTCGATTGTGGTAAGAAACACTACTAAACAACCTGGAATCATGAATCTTCAAGGCACAATATAACGACTATATA
>JAQFZW010000830.1:0-40630 GCA_034687055.1 Heteromurus nitidus | reverse complement strand
GATTTTTATACCTGAGATCATCAATCTGTGAAAGTACGGATGAAATCCAAGAGTTACATGCTCCATGCACTCCTCGTCAGTTTAGCCATGAACAATGCTCTTTCTTAATTCTCAATCGAATCGTATCAAATCAGACTCTACTTTTATGTATATAAATACACACACACACACGTACATAGTACCTACCTACATGAATGATTATGATGATTACTATTATTCCCTTCAGCCCTCGAAAAAACTCATCGTCTACAACAATGCTTGAGGGAAATATATAAATACTTTGTAATACTTGTAATCTTTTTTTTACTTGTAAAAAAGGAAGGCCAGGGCGATCCAATAGATCCCAGATAAGAAAGGAAAATGAATCGAAAATTGAATATTTATAAATATATTGGGGGAAATAGAAAGCCAAGCCTTAAACTAAAGCCAAATAAGTGAATGCACAAGAGAAACACGTAAAAAAAAGATTTTCTTGTGTGTTTAACCAAACCAGCAACAATCAATAATAAAATGAAGTGTAATGATATACATGCATATTTATACATGAGAGCTATAAATGTGTGTGTGTGTGACTCGTTTGCTGATGATATGATGATCAGCGTGTGACGAGCGTGTTTAAATTACAACATTTGCTCATAATCTCTTCACTCCTTTCCTTCAAGGAACACTTTTCTCATTCTTCATTCCAACTTGGTTCGTCAATTCCTCCTATATTTTTACAGATGAATCGAATATTGATTTTTCCACGTGAATCAAAAATTGGTCTACTTAAGGGAGTAGATTGATGAATAAATTTGCGCTTGGGCTCATCCATCTAATATAGAATCTTCGTTGAAGACAATCATTTAGGATATATAATCTGATGGGATATACACACGTTAACGATCAATCTATGTAATATTCTGAAGAAAATATAAGCAGTCAGGAACTCCCAATGAGTTGAAACATGAGAGTATCGAGAGAGAAAATGTTTGTGGTCGATCGGGTAAAGTAATAAATATTTTGAGAAGATATGAAAAAATGCTAATTGAATTACTATACATGATTTTTTAGCCTTTGAGCGGAATATTATCTCAAGATTTAGTGCGCATGTAAAGTTGTCGTATTCATATACTCTCACAGGTTGTATTTTTTATCTCCACTCAAAACCCATGAATAATGGATTGACTAAATTGCCTTAAAAACTGCCCTTAATCTGAAAACACAAGGGATAAGCATGTGTGTGTGTGCAACACATGAAAAGGTAGACAAGGATTTTGTTTTCCACATTTCCATAAATATTGGGAAAGCTGTGTGGTATTGTTGATCATCATATTATTAAGATGAGATCAGCACGAATGTGCGCACCACCACAACAGTTTCTTAAGTGGGTACAACTCATTCATTCACACATTTTTCCTGAGATACTCTGAGAAAACTAAAGTGAGCAAAGTGGGGATATTTTTTGAAGGTAAAATTCTTCATTCACAAAATAGAAAATTCTTCTTCTAGTTATTTGGAATATGAGAGGGAAGAAGAGCCATTTCAATGCAAATTAGTAACGAAGGTGGTAGACGAAATTGCTTAAAACACAGCGGAGAAGAGGACAAAAGTCATAAAAAATTTAGCAATTTTCCCATTCTTTTTTCACCTTCTTCATCTTCATCTCGTCTCTCTCCCAAGTACATCACGAAATGGAGCAAAAGGGTCATTTGTAAAGTAATTTTTTCTGGTCAAAATATTATTGGATAAACAAAGCATTATTGTAATTTTTAAGCAGCATGAACAAAAATCATCGTGGCTTCTCATGCGAACTTGAAATAGGATGATAATAATAATAATAATGCGTCGTGGGGGCTGATGAGACTTGAGCACACATATTTTTTTCTCAGTTTTTTAAAACTCTTTCTCTTCCACTCCATACGTATAATAAAAATAGATATTATTCAAAATATATTGCGCTTTTTAACTGATTCCTTTTCCAAGAACTAATCTTTCCTTTTACGAGTTTTGAAAAAAAAAGTTTTAATTCCCGTATGCTGTGGCTTTTAGACTCTGCACCGAGTTATTTTAAGTTATTATGCCCAGCAGCAAGCAAAAAAATATAAGCATTCTCTTCCACTTGGAGAAGAGAATAAGGAAAAGGTAAAAATAAGACGGAGGATATTACTCAATTTTCAAAAAAATAATGATGACATGGTGGAAGCGTAACAGGGAAAAATCCTGTCAGAAGAAGATATGCAATTTGTTGTCACTTCTCTTTTTTCCTCATTTCTTTAGAATATTCATGAGAAATAATATGTATTCCATAAGCCACATGAAATGAATGCAACTTTAAGCCTGAAAAATAGAGTTGAAAGTAATAATATTCAAATCTGAGAATCCAATTTTTTCTCCTTTTACGATGAGTTCTTCTAAACTTGGGCATCTCTGCCTGTGGGGATGCTCGACAGTGTAATTCACATTGTGTGTGTGTGGATTTCTGAAACGAAACCGCTGCCAGTGCCAGAATGCTGCGAAATAATGCTACTGTTGTGCCTATGTACACTACATATATTCTCTTGCGTTTTTTGTGCATTGTAAGTAGTTTTTTTTCGGGTTTTCTCATAATTTTCCACCTTTGTTGGAGTTAATGAAGGAAAATTACTCTGAAAAGCGTCACGGGGGTGTTTACCTATTACAATGTGATTTCAAACGGGAAGCAAATGATGTGACAAAAATCCTATTTCTTTCCTTTTCCGTCTCCGCATGATCTTAACCAAAAATGGGAAGCAAAAAAATTTGTTGAGGATGAGTGACCGGAGAAGAAACCTCATAATATATTATGCTATTTTTTCAAGATGACATAAAAGGACAATAGCACCATCTTTTTGATGAAAATATCTCCAATTTTTTGCCAATTTCTTCGTGAGATCTTTTACAGGCGATTTGGATACCTGAACTAGAATCTGAAGCTTATGAAATCCTGATTGTGGATAAGTATGCAAATTTTGTTGATCTTTCTCAGCTCAGGTAAAAACACGGTAGCCAAACGGGTGTTTATTTCAATTTTTGGGGAAAATCGGTAGCTGAATCCTGTCCAAAACATTTTTTTTGTTTTCGAGCAATTTGTCAAGATCTCATCAAACAATGTAGAAAGCAGAACAAGCAACAGTTTGTTGAAAAAATCCGGCGTGTTTAAAGAATAAGGTATGGTTGTTGGTTAAAATGTCTTAAACCCAAGTGCAAAAAATTCAGAGAGAGAAAAAATCCTCAAAAAAATCCTCAACGTCATCCTCAAATTGGGATTATACATTTTTTGGAGGAATAAAGCGTGCAAGGATATAAACCATATAAACATCATGTTTATAAAGAGTTTATATGAAAAAATCTCATGGATTGCAGGAAAATGTGTGGTTTTCAACAGAAAATGATGATGAGAACTGACAGGAAAGTAAAGTAAGCGCGACAAGACAGACAGGCAGACGCTTTTACAAGTTTTTTCTCTCTCTCTTTCTTCCTTTCGGCCTTTCTTGAGAGAGGTGGTGTGTGGGTTTTGCTTGGTTTACTGCAATTTTCCAATTTACTGGTAATGCAGTCGTGCTTACAGCAATAATTTGTAAGCGTGCCGAATCTGGTTTTTTGCCCTTTTCTAGCAATTTTCCTTGAATGCGAGAGAGAGGAACTCACTTTTTTCCTCAAATAAGTGCGAGACTGGTAAAGTACAAGGAAACGCACGAATGAGCTAACTAACAAAGGAGAAAAAAGAGTTTATATAAGTTGCCTTTTTTGTGTATACAAAAACATGCAATATATAAAAAAGTGTATGTGTTTATGTAATTTTTTCATATTATTTGAGTGAGCTTAACTATGTGAAAAAAGTGTGTGGCAAGTGGCCATTAAGTCATGAACTGGCGCTGTTTTGTGGGCGTTTTGCCACTTTGTTCAGTTCGCTATCAACTTATCACGTTTTCCCAGCTACTAAATTACCCTTTCTTTCGCTCTTTTTCACTCAATTTTCGACTTTTTCTCCTTTTCCTCGAAACAAGTTTTTTCTTCAGTTTCACATCTTTCCTTCAAGTGAAAGCTTTTACGTTCATATGCTTATCTATATTATTTATGCATATCTCACATAAAATCTTGCACAACACTTTTTTGGGCTTTGGCTTATATACGGAATTGCTTTTTAATAATATGTATACAATGGGCATGTTGTTTTCCAGGTAATTAATTATTGCTATTTTTGTACTTTTCTCAGCAGGTGGAAAAATGCCAAGCTCCGGTGAGATGCTGAGCAATCTTCATCGACAGCAGCTGGAGGGTGTAGCAAGCGGACAACATGGAAAGGTAAAAAACGATTTCTTACAAGATTATATTTTCTCTCTCAGTAACGTTGCTTGTTTGATTGATGTTTGACTGATTGTAATTAAAATTAGCGATGTTAATTTAAAACATGGGTCAAAACTCCAAAAATCCAATGTAGCTAATATACTCTCCTATATAGCTGACTTTCAATTTGAAATTTATTACTCTTCTACACGGTGAAAAAGATGACGTACCTGTTTGCTTTTTTTGATACCTTTGTGTGATTTTGAAATAATGTCAACGTATAAGTTATACAAGATATGACATGAAAATTTAAACAGTCCAAACTTTCAAAATATAAAAAATATGATACTGGACAGAGTGAAATACAAAAGCTGCGGCTGTAATTGTAATAATACTGGGGAGAAATGCTGGCCAGAAATAACAATCGGCTACTTAACGAGAACCTGATGAGAATTGCGTGCGGTGCTGGGACCGCTGCTTCTTTTACAAGATGATGACGATGTCGATGAAGGGGAGTCTCGTGGTTATTCCATTCCATTCTTTTTATAGGGCCTGATGCATCAACTACATATCGCATCCCTTCATACTTTATATAGTGTTCTATTCAGATGGAAAGAACATGAGACGAGTAAACTTAAAAAACAACCAAGTGCACAAAAGCTCTTGAGCAACACCTCTACCACCACAACAATACATGTAAAATCAGGTTTAAAATCAGACTCGTTAGTTATATTCCAGCTCCAGCAACGAATAAAATGATAATAGCTAAACATGAGCACATGCGTCTGATACAAAAAAAATAGCCATCAAACACTGGATTTGTTTCGTCTTCAATAATAAGCTTCATGAACGCGTACGCGCAGCTGGACATGTGATCAAGAAATACGCTTCAAAATGTGATGTTATTATTATTTGGTGTGGCTTCGCTATTAAAAAAGCTACTCAATTCAAGTTTCCCTTTTTTTCTGTGCTGCAGTCAATCAGTAGAATAGGAAAATTCCAGAGTTTTTTATATTTGGAAAACGATGAACTATTGTTTTGCCCCAACATTGTAATCATAAAATGCATGTGTATCATTTCATCTACTAATGTGGTCTATCCTAGCATAGGTAGAACATTGAATCCATTGTGAGTGAGTAAGGTTTGTGCAGATGCAGATGCACTTTTTAATGACGATCTAACAAACGAAGGTCCTCGCGTCGTATATACGGATTCACTGTGTATATGATTAGATATGAGACATGTTTGAAAAATATTACTGATTAGTGCATATTCACACTCATTTTTTACTCCCGACATCTGAGCACAGTACAGATCCTCAGAGAGCCAAAAACATCCAGAGAATATATATTTTTTTTTTAAATCCAGCTAATCTGCTTTTCTCTAAAAAAGCGCGAGATGAGTTACAATCTCCGCTCTTTTCATTCTTCATTTTTTATTATTTCTGTTTTCTGCTTCGCAGTCTGGGATTTTTTATGAGTGTACGTTTGAATCATCATCAACATCATCGCAGAAAAAAAGCTCTCTGCTCCTGCTCTTCTCTCTATTCATTTCTCTTTTTCAGTGTGATTTTAATCTGCGCTGATTATAAATTGACTTGTCGTCTCCTGTGGCTTTACTCTCTCCCTGAGCAGAGGGCTAAGCCTTGACAATTTTTATTTTATTTTTCGGAGGAGCACATTACTCACATTTTTCTTGAAAAAATATATATCTCCTCGTCTATACGAATATGAAAAGTATGCATAAAACTAAAAGTATATATCCCAGATTACAGTTCTTTTTCGCTAATAATAAAACCTCGCAAGGATACGATGCTGAGGCTGAATAATAAAAAAATAGTGGAGAAGGGACAATTAGTCTCTTTCATTTGTGGATAACTTGCATATTGCTATCGTCATCGTGCCATTATGATTCCTGATTTGAAAAGGCTGACATATCCATTCTTACGCAAAGTCTGCAATATCTCTCCCAGCTTTTCAGCATTTTTTTCTATTTTAATTTTTTTCCTACGTTCTTCCCAGTTGAAATATTGTAAAAAGCTTTTAAAAATGGGGCTGATGAGGTGACATCCACTCATTTACAATCCTCCCGATGTACACCAAAAAATACCCTTGTGGATGGAGTAAAAATATGCAATATGCATACGTGTGCATATTCTTTTTTAAAGAAAAACCTTGTTCTCCGTTAAAAAAATTGCTACACTTTTTTATATATCTCTTGTCTCGCGGAGGAAAGGATGAGAAACGGGATATTTGCTTATTTATCCCGTGACAAAAGTGACAACAAGGATATAGAGGAGCACCACACATTATATGTGCATAACTTCAAGTAGAGCATGTCATGGAAGAATGAGTGGCTAGAGATTACTTTTTTAATGCAGAGGCGGAATAATAATAATTACTGCATCTTATCTCACTTTTGCCACCAACTGCACACGCCGCACTACGACGATTACGCCTGCTATAATAAAAAAAAACCTCCACAATTCTTGAGCTGAATACAAAAAAGAAGTTTTTTTTTCGTTCAAAAAAGAGAAATCACTTGCTGCAAAAGAATCACTCAGCAGACGTTTGTATATTTGAAAAAAAAAAGTTGGAATGAATGTGTGGAGATATACTCGGATTCGATATGGAGTTTACTCGGCAGAAATCCTGCTAACTGACTCGAAGCGACCGACCCTCTCTCTTGAGATATACGGCTTGCTCTCTTGCACCTGACGACCCATTTGTCATATTATATCCCATTCCGTGGAATCGAACAAGGAAAAGGAAAGAGAGAGAGGGAGAAAAAATGCTTTAGAAAAATTTTTACTACCAATTTTCAACGACATTTTTTCGTTGACTCTTTTCCACATTTGATTTTTTACAAGAAGCCCTCGCGCACTAATGTCTGCACAAGTGTAATGTCAACCCCTCCCCAAACAAGACGGATATGAGTTCTGTATAGTTCGCTGCAACTATGCAATTATAATTTTCTCTCGAAACAGTTGCTCGATTTTTTTTATCGAGGAAAAATACACGAAATTTTTACTAAGTATAAATTCATGTTCACATTTCATTCGATGACAATTTATATTCTCTCTCTCTCTCTTATTCCCAAGAATAAGAAGCTCTTCTTTTTTCCTTTTGAAATGTCAAAGGTTCCTTGGTTCAGTGGCTTGCAAATTCATGCTTGTGTTCTACATTATTGGCTACATCAACCTCATCATCATCATCATCATTTTTTGGATTATAAATAAAAATCCTTTCTTCTTGTTTTTACGCTCTCCTATTTTTTACGCTAATACGATGTCTTTGATGTTACTCATTAATTCTGACTTGGGCCTGGTGTACACTAATATCAGGATTCAGGATATTTATTCACATCTTTTTTTCTAAAAATGAAATGCCTAAAGACACTTGCGCCTGTTTATTTAAGATTTGCTTTTATAAGTTCCCAAAGGAGTTCTTTTTCTTGCTCACATTTGTTTTAACCCTTTCAAAAAAAATAGAGAGCATGTATTCGGTTTGTTGCATGATTAAAGCAGAAGAGGCAAACACATATACACACACGTCATATACAGAAATTAATGCACAATGTTATTATTAGTACATTTATCAGAAAACGGAGACAAGTGAAGCTCATTTTTTTCAAAAGCGTGCATTGCTCATCTCAAGTGATTTGGAAAAAGGATTCCTTCCTGAAAGAAAAGTTATGAAAAAGGTGGAATGAAGTGGAGCACTGTTCCCGCATCAAGTATCCTCTTTTCTTTTTTTACTCATTTCCTAGTTGACGAAACAAGCAAAGCTGCTCAAAATGATGACGATTATTTTCCTTCTTTCAGAACGTAGTTAACATATCGAAAAATCTCTCTCTTGTTCCCTTGTTTAAAAAAATCTCTTCTTAGCTTTGTGTGTGTCAATTCTGGAATGAGCATATTATTTTCGTAAGTTGACAATATTATGCAAGGAAACAAGGAAAGGCTGCACACGAGAGCGAGTGAGCTTGAAAATGTTACACAAGTGCCATCAAATGATACAGATAAAGATAATGATTAGCCAAAAAGAGATGTCTTCAAGAGTAAAAAGTATGTTTAGGTACACATATTTATTCTTATAATTCTTTCCTTTAAGAGGAAACGGAATGCACACGAATTCAGTTAAAAAGACACAAATGACAAAGCACACAGGTTTACGAGAACTAAATACAAATATCGTATTCTCTCCTCAAACCCGACCCCTTTCCTGCTCCTTGATACTCGTTTTTTATTTCATTTTCTTTCTAAATAAAAGTTTCGAAAAGACGAGGATTGCACACATTGCACTCGACTCGTTGTGTCACGCCATCCCATTTCCATTTCCCACAACAAGCCTTTTCTTTTTTTTAAATAAAAAAGAGTCCAAGACAAGAATAAGTCGCGTTAACATGATGGCCTGGCTCGAAAGCTTTTTCCTCATCTGTTGCTTCTTCGTTTCCCGTATGAAATGCACTTCTCTCTCCTCCAAAACATGCATGGAGCAGCCATCATTTCGTGTCAACGCAACAAGTAACAAGCTGAAGCAAACCCACTCTACTGCTCACTCACTCCACTACAACTCCTGCCTGTGTGCATCATCTATCGCACACCGTGTAGTTTCGTGATATTTGAGGAATCTTAATTCAAATGGGAACAGATTCCTGATATTTCATGACATCATGTGTCTTAATTAAAAAATCTTGTGCAGCTGAATGAAAATGACTTTTTTTAAATGCAAACAGGAGCAGGAATAACACTAACGTTGATGAGGGTAAAATGAAAAGAGAAAAAAAATATTTGTGACTCTGTTGTTTCTTCATTTTGATCTACTCTCGCAATTCACGGATTTGGACAGGAAAAGAAATTAACGACAACTGCTCTTTCCTCCTTTTCCTCCACAATGCTTAAGTCACTCACATGGCCATACGTAATTTTCATTCTAAATGCTTTCTTTGAAGAACACCATTCCTTCTAAAAAACGATTAAAAGCGGGAGAGCTCATCCCTCTTATTTCCCATATTATCATCATTTTAATAAAGAAGGAGAAAAGCAGACGTGGAAAACACGGAATTCACTCACTTTTTTATGACGACACAATTTTTCTTCTGCTTACTTTCTTTACCAAGTATATACGGGCTTCTTTCTTTCTTTACGGATGCATTTCCTTTTTGTAAAAATATAGTCCTCAAGATGATGATGATGGTGATGGTAAAATATCGTTTGAAATCAAAAGGAAACAGATGTAAACTGCTGCTGTGTTCTTGTTGTTACAGCCTTGGCTCAATATATGACATTCAATTCGGCATTGGAGGAAGATGAAAGGGAAAGAATGAAAGATATAATAGTTTATTATGTGTACTCAATCTTTACCGCACTTCATCTAACCCATCCATCCATCCATCCGTCTGTCTGCACTTACTCAATAATAAAAATTTATGTAGGATGAGAGAAGAGAGAATTTCAGCTTTATATATTTTCTCGTCTAGCCTTATTCAAGTGTTTGCGTTTCACTAACGAAAATGAATTGTTTCTCTTCTCTGAGAAAGCCAGGGAAGGAGAAGGGGAAGTGCGGAGAATGGGAATCTGGTAAAAAAATCGAGCACGGTGACGGTATAGTTCATTCCTCAAATAGGATATATAGTCGTAGTATGCGGGACAAGGATAATATTCATCTTCTATATTTTTTATGTATAAATATACATCTCATTTCATCACCATACGATTACAAGATGCTATATCTGAGGGAGCGAGAGCATACCCTATTTTTTCAACTCGTCCCTTTATTTCTTTTAAATTGAGGATGAAGTCGAGAGGAAATGGATAATGAAATGGAAAATGAGTAGAGATTTGTCTCACATCATCTTCATCATCATCATCATCTGGTTGATCATCATTTTACAGTTTGCGCATTCCTCCGAGAGGAAATTCTAGAACGAGATCGCATGTACTTGCACTTACTTTTTTCCTCCTTTTTATCCCGTAATTTGAATTCCTGAAGAGGCAAACGAGAAAAATGTCACTAATGCTAATTCAAAATGGAGAGAGGTTATTTCATGGTTTTGTGAGAAAATAAAATTTTCACTTGTCTCCATCTAATTTCGTGTTTCATTTCCATTATTTTTTCTCTCTCTCTTTCTGTAGATGATGTTACCAGAGAATATATCGAGACTGTTGGCTGCGATGCAGGAATCTGTCGTGTCCGCCGCAGCGGCTGCTGTTGCTAATCAAAATTCTGGTGGAAATGGTACACCCGCAGCAGGCGGGAGTGGTGGAGGAGCTGTCAACGGTGGAATCAATAGTAGCAGTAGTAACAACAATATCACAGGAAATGACAACAGCTCATCTGGAACGAGCAATAATAGCAATAACAACAATAACAACAATGCATCTTCATCCGCGTCCTCGACACCCAATCCCATTCAAATGATGCAACATCACAGCAATCCTTCCAGCTCAAGTCCCACTCTTAGTCTCAATCATCAACTTAATCATCATCAGCAACAACAGCAATCCCAGCAGCAGCATTTGAATCAGCAACCCTTGAACTTTGCGAATATCAGTAGTTTGGTGCAGCAACCTTTGGTGAGTTCGGGAAGATCTCCGAATAACAAATCTCCCACCCCACCAGGCTCAGGAATTTTGGGCAATCATCATCATCATGGTCATCATCATGGTCATGGAGGAGGACTGTTTGGGAGTGGGACTGCTAACGCGCTCCTCAAGGCAGCGAAAACTAGATCTGCAGGTAAGGATGGCTTAGATTCACGTCGTTAAATTTTATTAAAGTTTTTGCAACTAAGATAATTCAACGTCAGGTCAATTTTTCGTCTGTTAGTGAAATGCTCGAGAACGAAATGTTTTAAAACTTGATCAACCCACCCACACGTTTTACCTAAAATTGGAGTAGTTCTGAAGAAACCTTACTTTAATTGTTTGTTATTGATCATGCAAATGGCCACGTCTAAATCCATGAGCTGAATTATAGATTAGCATGCTTACAATATCAAATTTCATCCTTTTCTACATGATTACATGCTTGGGTGAATTTGCACTTCCAATTTTCTCGTATTCGACAATTTCTTCAACATTTTGTATTTATAATATACAACATTGTGTGCAAATAACCCTATTTCAACATCAAAACTTCTCTCTCCCTTTTCGGTAATAACAGAGTAAACAATTTCGGAAATGCAAATTTGCTCACGGACAAAAAAACTTTTTATATTTTTTTTGCGATAAAAGAACTTTTCATATTTCACTACATTATTTATTTTCCCATCCACCCTTTTCAACTACTTTATTCCATTCTAACATGAACGAGCGTGAGCAAAATGAATACTCACGCATTCATCAGCATTGGACACAAAATGTACTTTTAACCCTTTGATGGAAGGAAGGAAAAAGCTTTTGTCAACTTTTGTGTCCACTTCTTCCACATTCTAAAAAGTTCACGTAACAAGCAATTCCTTTCTTTTGTAAAGTAGCTCAAATAGTAACTCTTTCCTTTTTGCATGAAAAGACACCAAAGGAAGAAAAAAATGTTTCATCCTTTCAGAAGAAAAGTAACTTGACCTGTAATAAGTGTTTTTAAAGAAAAAAAACTTAGTGATGGGAAGAGTATTCGTAGAGAAAGGCTCGTTTTTCTGAAGTATCCAATTCCAATATTTTCCCATAACCTATTTTAATAAATTTATGAGGAAACATAATAGGAAAGTTGTCTCCTCTTTTTTTCTCTTTTACTTTTTAATCCACTTTTCTCAACCAGTTCCATAAACAACATTTTTTATTTGAAAAAAAAACTAGCCAAAAAGTTCGATAATGGAGAAACAGACAATAAAAACATATAACACAAAAATACGTTTGTGTATGGAAAATGGAGAAATACAATTTTTCCTGTTTAATTTAAGACAACCCTTTCCTATTCTTTTCAAAATATACTCCCAAAAACCCATACAATCCATTTTCCAAATAGAAGCTCATGGCAAAAAAAAACGAGGAGAGTTGGCTTCGGTATAGTATGCCTGTTTGGAACATACACACACAACCATATAATCAAGTTTTCCTGGGGACTTTTGCTCAGTTTTTTATTTCTTGTTATGAGCAAAAGGTTTTTTGATATAAAAAATTCAACCCTTTCTTTCCTCCTTTTCAACATTTTCACTCTCTTCTTCCTTTACTAAAGTTCTCACTGAAATAGATTGCGTTATGAAGTGTATTGACTCAAGCTCTCTTTTTTATAGAGAAATAACCTCTTACATCATTTCGTCCATTACAAACGCTATCATCGAGAATTCAATTCAATACAATTCTTTTCTCCGTGTGCTTATGCTCCCAGGGATAATTCATAATTTTTAGGTGTGCACATATCAACTGTGGACTCCACTCCACACCACACATTTTTAGTATGTATTTCTGTCCATGTGGAACTGTGGAAGTGGGAAATATTATATAAATGCTCTTCTCCTTCTTGTGTAAATATTCGAGAAGCATTTAAAAAGGTCTTTATCACCACATTTTCCCACTTTTCCATAAACGAAAACTCTGTACAGAGTATGGACAGGGAAGTAATGATATTGATAAAGTTTCTCTGTCCCTCATTGTTCCGTCGTTGAACCTGATGTAATGCAATGAAGTGCAGTGTATATATACGCATCAGTGTCATATATATTTAACCCTTAAATTTTTAACCTTAAACTTGAAAATGGTGAAAAAGATTTGGCCCTGAAAAATAATACAAAAATATATTATGTTCTTTGTGTGTTTCGTATATGGCACATCTGCTTCATGCAATTTCCATGTTTTGATGATTAAATATTTACCCCTTTTGAAATCCGATTCCCCCATTTCGTAAGTATGATCAACATCAACATTCAGTCAGTAAACGTATACAGCGAAAAAAATGTATGTTAGCAGGCATTTTCCGAAGGGAATGGTTTTTTACGAGGAAAATCCGTTTTTCAAAGGGTTAAAAAATCCTCTTTTTTCCATTCTCTCGAGATCTCTGGCCTGGCTACTGCTGGTATTTGTAAAGCGGTTTTAAGGTAACCTTGAAACACGGAATAAAAAAGAACTTTTTTATATTCCTTTTCCTTCCGTATCGTACTGCCGTATTTCATTCTTTAGTGGAGGTATGCTCCATCCAAAAATATATGTGTATCTTGACACTTTAGTTGATTCAACAACAACTTTCAATGTCTTTAGGGATGATTTTCGTAAGCTGAAGAAGTGAGCATATTTGTTTTGGTCTCACCTGAGATAATGTGTGTCTCAACTTACTCTCGACCGGCGAGCACACTCACTCACACACATATACTTTTTTTATGATTTCTGTGGTGTCGTATCCCCATCCCCTTTTCCTTACAAAAACCTTCATACTTTATGTTGCAAAGCAAAAAAAAATCCCTTCATCCATTTCCCCTTTTACTCTCTTGCACTGAATTTACTTGAGAAAAGTTGGATGGTCGGTGACGGTAAAAAATATTATTGAGCTTATCATCCTGTTGCATTTTTTATATTACCTTTTTGCTCTTCAAATAGAGATGAACAAGTCGCTCGTTTTAACAGAAAAAAATCTATATCAAGTTTTTTTTGTATGAAATGTTGACGAGACAAGAATATGGTTCACAACTGATGCTGCACCTTTCCCATATGTTTCCTAAACTGTGTGTATTCTCTTGGTGTGATAAAACCTTGATAAAAAAACTACAAGATGACGATGTTGATGATGCTACAATCAACGATAAGACGTCTTTTCATTTAAGCTCACGAGAAAGAGAGATATAAGAATTTTTACTAGAAAAAAAGGATTGCACTCGATCATCCATCTTGCATTGTTCTCAAATTCAAGGTTTCAACTTCAACCCTTTTTTCTTTTCTATTGATTTTTCCTTCTCCTGGTCTTCCCTTTTTTGTTAAAAATCTATTTTTAAAGTAGCGATTATTGGAAAAGATAAAATAGGATAAAACGTAAATGAAAGTGAAAGGATTAAAAAAGACGAGATATTGACTGTTGCGTTCATTTCATGATGATCAGAATGATGATGACGATCACGAGGGTAAAAAAAACTCCACTTTTTTGTTGTTCCATGGTCGGCACACAATAATACGCTGAGCACTTGCTCCTTCTTCCCTAGAAAAAAAATTTCTCATCATCATTCTCATGTTTCTCGTGTTTGTAAAAGGGTTAAAAATGGAAATCGTGGAAAAATGGATAGAAAACATGGTATAGGCTCCTTTATAACATTGGTGCTTTATAAGTACGTCAGTATTCTTGGATATATATTTTTTGTCGATTTTCCAATATTTTTTTGTGAGTCTTACCTTGAAAGTTACTTGCCACATGGATGTTCAAGTTCAGAATGGAAAAAGGAATTGAGAAGTAAAAACAGTACGAAATATACGGGCACAAGAGAAGCTATATGAGAATTTTGCTGTTACGAAGAATCGGAATGAAAATGCATAATAAAAAACAAAGTTCCCGAAGGATGATTGATGATTTTTCGGGTGGATTGGCATTTGCACAATGGGGTTCCCATCTCTCTCTCTCTCACTCTGACATTCGTTTTGCTGGATACTATTTGTACATTGCGTCATGTAACGATTGAAGAATGATGATAATCATCATCGTCGTCGTCATCATCGTCGCTTCATCCTTGTCCTCATAAGTTTCTCCGTAGCACTATTCCAAATACGAATGAGTTTTCAAGCATCATCATTCTTCTTATTCAAGTTCGACTTGTGGAAAAAGGAAATTCCTTCTTTCCTTATTTTAATCCTTAGGCATTTCTAGGGAAAATGTACTTTAGAACTGAGAAGCCCTCAAGGCTTTACATATATATACATTCCCATAACTTAGAACTGGCCGCACATACATAAATAGTCACTTACTTTTTTAGCAATTTCGGTTGACCAAACTTTTTTAAAGGAGCGCAAAAGGGTGAAAAAGGAAGTGTTAAGAATTTTTATTTCCATTGAAAAGAGTTTAACTCAAGTACTCATTGATTACGCAAAAAGAGAACTACTCGCACTTTTACTTTCTTGTGTAAAAAATGTATGATTAAATAGAGCTCTTGACGGAAGAGTATTCAGTAATTCTCATTGAGATTCTCTCATGCAGAAAGTGTGTTTGGCACTAGTTTACCCCAAACAAGCCAAAAACCATTAATAATCCGACAGAGTTTTTCAACACTCAAAACATGCATACTCTTTACAAGCTAATCATATATCCTTCCTCTCTACATTTCCTCTACTAAAAATGGGAAATAATGTAATAAAACCAGTGTCAGCCTCTCAACAAATCAATCTTTTTTCTCCTCTCACTTCTTTTCTATGGGATTTTCCACATAAAAAACGCACATATTTTTGTGTATACCAGATGAGTACTTACAAGGATAATAATAGGGTACACACACAACATGCATGCATGCATGATTATAATGAAGGTCTGCATGCATAACACTGGTCTCAGATCTCACAATTTGTTTTGGGAACACTTATCATTTACAACTTGCATGTTTTTTTCTCCTTGAGTGAGAGAGTGAGAGATTAACAGTCATGTTTTACGCGTAAATATGTACAAATAGAGGGAAAAGTGGGGTCCTTGAAAAAATGGTAATAATGTGTGTTTTCTCTCTTTGATAAGTTGAGGATTTACGGGGACGCCTTGGGACAATGAGTTTGTTTTCCAGCTTTTTGAACTTTCATTTTCCCCTTTTCCCCAATAATCCGCGGGTCAGATTCACACAAAAACTTGAGGAAAAAGGGTACCAATCATACACACAAGCTTATTATAACTTTGTATTGAATATTTTTTTTTGTAAAAAAACGAGCCCTATCATCATATCGTCATCACACATATCACATCTCACCTCGCCCTCTTTTGCTCCCTTCATCCCTGTCATCATTCATTTATGAGCAACACTCACAACAATTATGCATTACTTCGGGAAAATGGGATTTTTATTGAAAAAATCTTTCCTTGTTTGGAATGAAGTAGACGATAATCACCATTCATTTGTTATTAGTAGTTATATACAGAATGTATGTAATTTAAAATTAGCGAAGTAATCAAGTGAATACCAGGTTTTTAAAAAAAATTCACTCAAAATATTATTTTATTTTCAGGACGAAGTCCAACTGGTCGTGGTCTCACAGCATTTCCTGTCATCAGAGAAGGTCTCCTGGGAAAAGGTACAGGACCTGTTGACTACACCAGGTATGTTCGACGCTACGGGAATGCAGCTGAGTGTGGGTATCACCAGTGCCGGGAGCTCAACTACCGGGAGCATTTCCACTGCCTCGACTGCGCCAACGGAACTCGAGTGTTTGTCAAGAAGGAGGAGATGATTAGGCACTTCAAATGGCATAAGAAGAGGGATGAAAGCTTGCAACATGGATTTATGCGGTAAGCGGCTACAAAACCTATATTCTCAACAAAAAAATGTTCGCTGCTGCGAACCAAGAAAATTAATGGGCTTATTCGTATAAATTTACTATTTTTTACGGGAGTGTGACACCGCAGCACAAAGTGGTAGTTAGTTTGCAGTAGCCAGTATTTATTTTACTCGGATAACAAGAAGGAGAGAAAAAAATTGGTTTATATTTCATATTCCTTTGATAAACCTGTAATTACATACCTTCACCAAAAGAAATGGAATATATATACTTGGTAGTTTTACTCCTGCCAACAAATTTATTACACGAAGTGGCCTAATCTGAAAACAATCGTTTTTACATGTGTACACAATAACTCATTCCCCCTAAAAAGTATATAGCGTTCTCGTGTAGTGGCATAAGTAAAGTATTTAAGCATTATATTTTTAACCTCTTTTCTCTTCTTAGGTACTCTCCAATGGACGACTGTTCCGACAGATTCCTCAACTGCCAACACAACAGAAAACAGACTCATTACCATTGTCTCAAGGTAAGGAAAATTATAGATACATGCCTCCATTTTTGCTACACTTATTTTACGCATCATCATCAAAAACTAAATATATTGAAGAATGAAGAACAGTAGTAGCTGTTGTTCCATTCCACCAAATAATACATAATAAAATTTGCATAAAAAATTGATTTTTCTTATTCCCCTTCAACATTCAATTGCAATTGTGTCCTTCTTCTCTCAAATGTTTAACCGTTTACGAGGGAGTGGAGTTGAGTGGAGTGGATTGGATGTTGTAGTCAAAAATGACTTTGAGGCTAACTGTATTCATACTCGGACGGACTTTAAAATGTGTAATACTCTTGCCCTGCAGCTTGGGCGTTATATATCCCTTCTCGATTGGCTTTGGTCAAAAAAAGAAAATTAGCATTTATCACGTACTTTTTACCTCAAATAAATTACATCATGAGTAATTTACATTTGCAATAACTCTTATCCATCCACAACGTACCTACAAAAATATTGATGTTCTGTTATGCATGAATGGAGAAGTGTGATCAGTAAAAAAATAAATGTAGGAGAAAAAAATTGAGAACTTCCAAATTATTATTTTTCTTCTTCTTGCTTGTATTGAACATTTTGAATTATCATCATTGACGAGTGATTGACTGATTGGAAAATTGTATCATTCATTTCATTCCCTTTGTGAGTATAACCTCCCATTTGAATACTAATATGAGTTTATTATCTCATAAATTACTGACTGACTCATGTCATATGAGACCAAGTCAGTTAATTTTTGTTGCAAAGAGAAAACCACACACACAAAAATACATCTCTCTCTCACTCAAGATTGTTGAAGTAACTTTTATGCAAATAAGCTTAAATTAAGCTATTAAAATCGAGTCATTAAATTACTCTCTGGTCGATAGCCATATTCCCCTATAATTCTTTTATTTACTTATTTAATAGATCGCTAAAGAGTGAAAACGTCTATAAAAATCAGTTGTAAAAATGAGAATTTCATTTTGTTGCAACAAAGAAAATGCGAAATGCAAGTCCACACGTATTGAACAATACTGTCACTCTCTTCTTGTGAGATATGTATGCAAACGGCTCATGATTTTTATGACCGTTTGATTTGTGTAGGAACTTGAGAAAAACAGGACTAGGTGTGATACGAATCAATAACCAGATTCGATTTGTAAACAATTGGGAAAATGACAAAATTAATAATGTCGATTGGAGAGAGAGAAGTGGTCAACAAGTTTTTCTTGGTTTCATTGATTGTTGTGTTCAATTTTCTTCGAGTCTATATAAAAATCCATATAAATTAGAAGTGAGTCAAGTGAAGTGGTCCCCCATAAACGGTGTAACGTCATTTTGTTTGACAGAAACCTTCGATTTTATATTATTATTTCGTTGTAACACTTATAGCTCTCCTCGCCAATATATATTATTATGCACAGTCACTCTCTCAACGTTTCGCAGTTTTGCATTATTGAGTCGAAAAGGAAATTATCATTGAAATTGAGTACATTTAGTGAGAAAGATGGATGATGATAGGTTCATTTCAATATTTTGAGAGCTCTTGTGTGTGTCCCAATCATCTCTATTATCATCCATTTATAAAAGAAACACGGTGTAGGCACACACACACTTACGAGAAAAAAATGACATTATTATATCGCTTCTTTGAAGTTTACTCAAAAAGAAAGCTTGAAAATATATGGAGAGCACATATTTCTTATCTGGGGAATAAATCTGGTAGCCTTGTCACTTCAAAAAAATAGTTTCAACTTGTTCTTTTGAACATCATTTTCGTGAATCAAGTGTGTCTCGTCTCTCTTAAACAAAAAAATGCACAAATTCATTCATCAATGATCACATTATTACTTTATATCCTTCCTTTTCTACTAATATGACTAGCACCCTGTATTATACGCAGGGTAATATGTGCAAATATAAAACAAAAGTTTCTAGACAATGATCTAGAAAAATAAGATTTATGATTTCATTACAACAACAGTTGTTGTTTCTTCACATTTTTCCTGTCGTTGTAGGTATGATTCATAAACAAAGCAAAAAAATATATGTCGCTAGTGAACACACATTCTATCCATATTCCAACTCTTTTCTTTATCTGATTCATGCTTCCCCCAAAAAAATATATATTCCTTCTTCGAGAATGATAAATTGTCATGCACAAAAATATCAGCTCAGATTTTGTACAATGAGCTCACTTGTATATTTTGTTATTCTTACAGGATGGCTGCGAAAAAGTGTACATCAGCACGTCAGACGTTCAAATGCACGCAAATTATCACAGGAAGGACTCTGCAATTATCCAAGAGGGCTTTCAGAGATTCAGAGCTGTGGAGGATTGTGGAAATGACAATTGCACTTTCCGACATCAGCGCACAACTCATTTCCATTGTCGGAGACCTACTTGCTCCTACACCTTCAAGAACAAGGCAGATATGGGTAAGAATGAAGAACCAAGCCTTATGTCGAATATATGACATTATGAATAAACATGTTCAATTTGGAGGATGATGCGCTGAGCTATTAGGCGTAATCTATGTACATTTCTAATTGAAGGCAAAGCTCACAACATTATTATCGTCTCCACCTTCCATTTTTTGCAATTTAATATAATAATTCACACCTACAAAAAATACGACGTGGATAGCACGTTGGCGTATTAAATTACATTAATTTATACCATTGACCCAATTTTATCAAGAATGCTGCCGTAAAAGCGAAAGATCATAATAATGATTTCACATGAATTTGTTTTTTGAAAGTATGATGATGTTCTGATTTCTTTACTCGTCTTTATTTTTTTGTAGAAAAACACAAGTCGTACCATATCAAAGATGAGCAGCTCAACCGAGACGGATTCAAGAAGTTTATGAAACATGAAACTTGCAATTACACAGGCTGTCGCTTTTCCCGTGTCTGCAACCATATTCATTGCATACGAGAGGGTTGCAACTATGTTCTTCATTCCAGTGGACAACTCTATTCACACAAGGTAAGGAAGTCCGATAACTTTTATATGCCAATTGACATTCTCCATGTTTTTTTATATCACAGCTTTCTGTACATTTTTCGACAGTTTTGTTTGCTCATTTATTTTCTAATCGCGTGTTCCGCCTCTTTCTACGAGAGACGACGAAAGTAATAAAATATTTCATCACGCATTATCAACCTAAATTATGACCAACCTTTGACCTCGTTGTGAACAAGAAAATAGATGAGGAAGACAAGTAGCATCGTTTATTGAGTCGATGAATACGAATATTTTTATTGCGACTCCTGACATGTTGCGAGCAATCATCAAAGAGGAAAATGATCCCAAAAAAATTCTTTCAATCGAAATGTGTGGTTTGGTTGCACATTTTTTTTCAGAAAGTTGTCGGATCAACGTTCTCCCTCAAAAGAGAAAAGATGATAAATTATTTTTTTCTGAAATCAAGTCAGTTGACAGATTTAACGACAAAATTTTGAGTTACTCAAAACTCATAAAGTCGCTCATTCTCAAAATGTGATGTTGTTTCCGATTGATCGTTGCGAAAATGAACATAGTTTATCACACCCATAAAGATATGACTTGTCATGTTTTCTTGCCGAAAAGTTCCGAAATTCTCAAAAGTTTGATGTGTATCCATCACATGACAAGATGGTGACAGTGAGCACGACCAAACCAGAAGCTTTGTAACTTTATATAAAACTGTCATCGTAAACCTTCCCCCTTCAATCTTACGAACATATGCCCGTCGGGTTATTATTATTGTTTTACTGCGAAAATGGTAATTAACACAGAAGAGGTGACCTCTTCTTGAGATGTGTAACATTGGAATCAAGCTGTGCTCGCAGTGTGCCCAAACAAACTTGATTGAATATTTTGCATGTCAAAATATTTTTGAACAAAAAAAGAAGCACACACATTTTTGTAGGGCTAGTCTCTCTGGGAGTTTTCTATCATTATCAGAGTCGATTTTGACATTTATTGTTTTCTAAGTACCGTAAAGAGACCTCAAGTTGATACCTCATAATCGTAACTCACGTTATACGCATATTATTATTATTATTATTACATTCTCTACCTTTTCCCCAAGTTTGCAATTTGAGCGAACACAATGCGCAATGAAGGATGGAGACTCCTTATTTTATGACAATTCCTTTGCTATTACTGTTATCATCATTTATTTAGTAGGAGAATGAGAGGAAGGGGAAACGTACGTTGACCGAATGTTGAATGTTTGGTGCGCAGTAGTTGGTTTGCTCAAAATCAAACTTAGAAAAAAAAGTGAAAAATGAAGAACACATTACTCTTTCTTGCACATAACACTCATTGACAGAAGGAGAGGGAAGTTGAGGTCTAGACCAGACCCATTTGTAATATTGTTACACAGTCAAGTCAGGTCACTCCCTACACACCTTTTTTTATTCAAATCATCATTTTGTACAATTAGCCAGGTGCGGTAAAGCTATACTTATACCACTTACGTTTATATATATATTATGCTCTAGCGAAAGGAAGCTTTAGGGCAGAATGTGTTGAGCATTTAAGTATATCAACTCTTGCGGTCTTATTAGACGTGATAGATTGCCATTACTGAATGACAAAAGTAATGGGCTCTCACACAGCGGGACAGATAATGGTCATAAAATTAAGGGACATCTGTATCCTATCTGACTTGATCACACTAACTACGAAAATTGTCTCTTGTCAGGCACAGGCCAAGGTGCTAAACTTTTGTTATATTTCTTCAGAGAGCTCTTATTTGTCTTCAATTTATCTTGTGTGATAATAATGTGTGCTCCGCGTACAAATAATGATGATGATGACTACGTCGAATACAAAATGCGAATATGTTATCAACACACATGATCTCAGACTAGAAGAGGGGAACAAAGACTTTACGCATGTAAACCAATTTTTTTTTATCTCTTGATGAACACAGAGGAAACATGAGAGACGGGATTCTGAGCTGGCTTATCGGAGATTCAAGCTCGCCCAGAGTTTAATGCGAGGCACGTTAGCTGCTGAAATGAGCGGAATGGGCATTAGCGAAGCGATGTTGGCGAATAAGTCTGAGGACGAGAACAACAGTCGGTCCTCGTTTAATGACAACCCTGCAGACGTTGTCGATTCTGAGGAGATTATTAAGAAGTTTATTCAGATTTGCCAGTGTGATGGGGCTCCTGATGAACACTTCCATTGTAAAGTGGAGAACTGCAGGAACTCGCTGCTTGGGTGAGTGAATGAAGCATAATATAAAATGTTGCTTTTTAGAGTAATTTAGGTACGGATGTGGACACAATGTTTTCCTTGATCTTTGCCCTTGGTTGGAAAACATTGTCAAAAAGTCATGCGCGATGACGTTTTCAGAGAAAAACTTTGCCTTTTCCTGTAATGAAAATTGTGGCTTTTCTTCAAAATGTTGATACGAATCTTGGAAATGAGATCGTTTAGGAGATTTGCAATAAGAGTGTGTCACTAAGCAAGCCACCTGCTAATATGTGTCATTCTGGAAAGAATAGAGCTCATTAAGAAACAAAAATTACATTAAAAACTAAGTGAATTGAAGAGAAAATTTTGTGTTTGTTGTAATTCTTATAGCACTGCTGAAGTGGCATCAGATCACAGTAGGAATCACGAGATTGAGGACAGAATATCTTCTCTCGCATTTTTCACCGTTGATCCAGCAAGCTTCGACGCTCAAGACTCGACAATCCCTTGTGTGTCTGCAAAGTGTCCGTTCCAGAATCGGGAGAAGCATTACCATTGCCTTTGGGTACATCCATTTTCTTACTCTCTTGTGCTCACGCAGTAATACCCAAAAAACCTATTTAGTTTTTTGGTAAGATTAGTTCGCAAAAAATTTATTGTTCGACGTTTTATTTTACAAATTCAGGATTCCTGTTCTGAGATAATTTTGGCGTCTGACGAGCCTTTCCAAAGATTAGAGCATTTCCGCACTCATCAGTACACCCACAAAATGGAAGGAGATGGAGAGAAAGAAACGACACAAAATACGGATGGCTTTTTCCGCAGAAAGCGTGGCCGTCCTCCAAAGAATCGCATGATTGAGGTAAGCCTTTTTACTCGGAGCATTGTTCAGTGATCGTCATCGTTCACATATAAAATACGCTCAAACTCGATATTTTGATGGTTGGTCCCTCAGGTGTCCTCAGGTTCGCATGATACAGCTATTTTCACCAGCTTCAAGTTACCCAAGCCTGTTACTCCAGGTGCTGGAGGAGATAGTGTCGATATGAACGAATCTGACGTAAAGGTTTGTATTAATTTTGGCATATGCTATATGCTCTCAACTTTCCCTTTTTATGTAGTTTTAATGCAACATTGTTGCTCCTTTATTTTTGCAGGATCCAATAGGTTTCCTCTCTTTTCCTGAAGGGGCTGCTTGCCCAGACACGCTCTGTCCATATCACCAACAAACAAACTCATGCCATTACCACTGCGGTCATCCTAGGTGCCACTTTTCAGTGGCTGATGTGCACAAACTATCCTCTCATATACGAGATTTCCACACGAATGTGGACATTCTCGAAGGATACTCGTATTACGATAGAAATTCAGATTGCACGGATACGAAATGCGAGTTTCGGAACAATGCCGACCACTTTCACTGCACTCGGGATGGGCTCACCTTTGTTCAGTATGCGGTGATGATGTCTCATGAGTCGGAGGCTCATGAAAGTGTCAAGTCCAGTCCAAGTAGTGATGATGACGATGAGTCGCAGCTTTGGAACAATCAAGGTACCTTTATTTCTTAGACGTTATTTATCTGTTTTGTGTTGTGGCAGCTCTCATTAAAAAATAAATATTTAACAATTTCTCAGCAGTTATTAAAGCCAGTGGCACATTCTTTCCGGGTGGCGGTTCAAAAGAAAATGTCAACAACAACAACAATCCTATGGATCTCTCCAGCCCTAACGGTTCTGCAGAACCTCCAGGTACACGCATATGTTTTTGCTAATAATCTGTTAAAAAGTTTATTTTAGAAACTTCATTTTAATCTATATTTCTTTTAAGTAAAATGCTAAAACAAACTCACTCAAAATAACTTTTTCTAAATTCTGTCACTTTTAAAAACAATCTTTTTCCTTCACTTCTCTTCCTTCACTGTAGAACCTACTAAGTCGATAACTGACCATTCCTTAAGCCGGATTCTTCAACTTCCTCCTACAGAAAACTCCGAGACTCAATTCGGCCCTGATGTGCCATGTGGACGCGCTTTCTGCAAGTTGAAGAGAAAGCATCATTACCATTGCAATTTGTGCAACCAGGTAAAGGACCATAAATACTATTTGAGGAGGAACTTAGTTGACCGCTTTATTCAGATGAACGTAGACCAAACGCTTTAATTTTTTAAAAACAATTTCAGGCTTTCTCCGAACTGGACAAGTTACGACCTCACGTACTGAAACATAGTAGCTTTTCTCCTCTGAAGCAAACCGACTCAGAACAGTATACGGACGAGGAAGGCGTTAAGACGGAACCAGAGGAGCACCGCCACACTCCAGAACAACCAAAGCCTGTTTCTCTCCCAAAGGAAGACCTATTTGCAAAAGTTGATATCCAGGGAGCACTAGGCACTCCGCCAGGATTCCCTCCAGCCTTTCTCCAAAATTTTCAGAATAATTACCAAGCATCACAATCACCATACCTCTACTTGCAACAACATCCTCTCTCCTTGTACGCCGGGATGATATTTGGAGGGGCACCACCTGGCGTGTTTCCACCTCAAATGCTTGGACATCCACCTCAAATGCAAGCTCCAGCACTTCATCTTGGAGCAGCTCCTGGCGCACCCGGGCTAGGCCTCTCAGTAAACGATGTTGTCAACTCTTCGCCATTGTTGGTGAATAATTCTCTGCAACAACTGCAGAAGACTAGTGGCGCTGGAGGGAAGAGACCACCAAGTGCTTCAAGCTCGTCGCCGTCCTCCCCCTCAGACAGCAGTGCGAAGAAGGCTCGCATGCAAATGCGAATTTTGAAGGATGAGCCAGTTCCAGATGGCTACATCCGGTTTAGATTCAATGAAGATTGCAACTATCCTCATTGCGGATATAGAGAACATCAAACCCACTTTCACTGCACGAGGGAAGACTGTGGTTACAGCTTCTGTGACAAAACCAGGTTCGTCCAGCATACTGCCCGACATGAACGGTTGGACACGTTGATGGGCGGAGACTTTAAGCAGTTTAGGGCTAACATTCCCTGTGGACGGTCTAACTGCTCGTACATCCCGTCACCAGGTACTATATTGTGGCATTTATTTTTCATTTTTATTCACATTTTACTCAACAGATTCAAGCTAACCTAAATCTTCGCATATATTTTTAGGAGGAGCTCAAGGTCAAAACAAAGCCTCCCATTTCCATTGTTCCAAGTGCGACTTTGTTTGCACCGACACGAACAAGGTTGTTGCTCATCGAAGACAACATCAAAAGTTGGATTCCATTACTGCAGCTGGCTTCGAAAAGTTCACTCCGTCCCAAAACTGCAACGTAAGAGTTGGCAAGAAATTGTAGAAATTAATGTATAATAGGATTCTTATAAAAAATTATCTAATCTCAAATCTTTTATTTAAACGCAGGTGGGTAGCTGCATTCACAGTCAGAAACAAACTCACTACCATTGCCTTAAATGTAACTACGCCGTCCTTGGACTGTCGCAAATGTCTGCGCACAAGTACCGACATGCCGATGAATGAAAAAACAAATGAGACGAGACACTGAAAACCGCTTCAACTTATATTCATTATACTGTAGGTAACTTAATGCATAATAATGATATTTTAGTATCACAATTGTCATATCGTACAAGTACTTTCACTTTCAACAGTTAAAGCTAAACAGAGTTAATTGAGTGATTTAAGTTTGAACTTGAACAAAGAGGCTTTCACCAATATGGCCTTCATCAGCAAGCGCATAAAATGCAAACTTTGCAGCAGAAACTTCGTGCCTTTTCATGGCAGAGAGTATAAAGGAATTGTTTAGTCCGTAAAGAGTATAAATAGGTGTATGTACGCATTTGGTGTAATTAATTAAATTAATATTTACAGTTAATATATAGAAAGCTACCACTCTAACTTCTACTGCTGCAAGCAGTCAGACCTATACAGCTTAAATAGGAAAACGAAACTACACAAGTGCCATTAACAAATTATGAAATTATTTGATATCATGTCGTTATCTCATTTTTTCTAACAACGATCTAAACTAGTAGTTATTTTTTGAGTGCCAAAAAATGTTAGATATAAATAGTGTGGTTGGTTTAAAGATTTTAGCAAAAAAATAATGAACCTTCCTCCGAAGCTACCCAAATTCCGTCCCCTAGTCAGATATTACAAAAAAAAGTTGACAGACCAAAATAACACATTCTTTATACATAATATGCAAGACATCATTTTGAACAACAATTAAAAAAATGTGTGCTTCTTATTCATCCCAAGTATTCGAGTACACATTTTGTATATTCTAGACGTAGTTTGCTTTTTTCGTCAATGCAGTATTTACAGTCAGTCATATCAAAGGTAGAGATTTCCCGAAAGGCGTAATGAAGTGAAAATGGCAAATTTCAATTAAACTTTTTCAACAATGAAGATCTTTCGAGCTAAATCGTTCGACTTCTCAGGTGCCATCAACTAAGTTTATTATACAAATGTACAGATTCATAGAATACTTCTACACCGAAAGATTTACACAAGGTCTTGTCGAGTGTATAACTTAGCTTTAGGGTTCATGTTCATATGCTTTAAGGTTTTTTTTTGCTAGTTTTTACTTGTGCTATTAAATGCCATAGAGGTATTTTGTAAAGATTTTGTAGCTTTAAGTTTTTGTACTGATAAGTAGAACAGGACAGAATGATATTTTAAGGAAAGAGCAAAGATTAAGGTACAATGAATTTGTAAGAGAAAAATTAAGGACAAAAACCGGTGAAAGTTGTATAAAGCATGCTTAAAAATAGATGTGGATTTATCTTCTGGATTGGAAGAAGGGTATGTTCAGCATAAAACATATATCCAAACCGTAGAGATTCACTTTAAAAGTAAGTTTTCCTCTTTTTTGTACATACCAAGTTTCAGGTTCATTTTCTTTTGTAAAATTCCTCCTCGGTTTACTTTTACACTCGTACGAAATTTACTACGCAATAATTATAAATTTAGTCTAGAATGAATTTTTCCTGAGAAAAATGTATACGGTATAGTTTATGTGCTCAGGTTAGGTTACAGGAACAACACCAAATGAGCCGAGTGAAAGGAACATGATATTTTAAAGGATTACGATGTGCTCTGTGATGAGACTATACACAATTTATTTATGTCAATCGTGATACGATCTTTGGTTGGGTGAGGTGTGAGGTATAAAGAAAAACTTTGAAGAGTATGTACTGTTGAGCTATACCTGTATATTATATCTTATCCGTATCAAAGTTTAATACTTTAAGTAAGCTTTAAAATGAAAATCTCGCAATTCTTTTTAGTCTTTTCTCATCGAGTCTTGACATTTTCCCACATTATTGCAGAGTTTTTTCTAGTTTAAGTTGTAACCAAAGGTTAGTTTTCCATAAAAACTCCTCTTCTCGCAAAAGAATATTAGGTCCGCTTTTTAAGTTTTTTTGTCATCATATAAAAATATGGTTGGCCGCTCTTTGATTTAGAAGGAAATTTCTTTCTTTTGAAGAAAGTGTTACCAAAAATATTGTAGTAGGCAGGGAATGAAATTAGTTCCGGGACGGCTAATTATCATTATAATAATAATTAACGTCCACTCAAAAGCATCCTGGGTTGCTCACAAAGTGTAAATAAATCGAATAACTTGATAATGTAGGTTGAGAACTATATATTTAAGCATGTAAAGTAGATGGATTTTTAAGGCACACTCACACGCAACAAAATATGTTTCAGGTTTACCATTCATTCCTATGCATAATACACACATTTTTATGCAATTTACACTTTTACTTTGTACGTCTGATTTCGCAAAAGACAAAAAAGATGAAACTATATACTTGTTGAATTTAATCCAGAGGAAAACGAAGGAAGACATTATTCATGCCATTCAGTTATACTTAAATAAATATTATGTTATTTATATAGTTTCTCATTCAAATAATGTTTTCGTGTGTATATATTTTGTTGATTTAGACATTCCTTCGTTAAACTAAAAAAGACAATGCTTTAAGGTTTAGTTTAATTAAAGTGTATTATTAATCTTGTGTATGAGCACACATCAACACAACACAGCAAACGGTATAAAAGACAAAATGTGACCACCAATAATAATTTTTGTGCTTTACTCAAAGCCTTATTATTGTTAGATGTAAAGAGAAATCTTAAGGACAATTGTACATCATATTCATATATCGCCTTTGAGTTTTTCGTAGCGTTTGAGGCTTTACAATTTATACTTTTGATTGTAGCTGAGATGATTTTTGTAGTGGATTTTAACCTAAAAAATAGCAATCTGTCCATAAGAATTTAATCGTTATTTCTTGTACATATTTGTTCAATAATAATTATCCTTAAAATGTAATATATAGATGCGGTTTAATAATACGTGTTACAAATTGTAGTTGTGTAAGTATAGGATAATAATAATATGTATGGAAAACTGAAATTATGCACTTTTCATTAGCACATTCTAAAAGTATTTTACAGAAGATATAAACTATTAATGTATTCTGTATGATTTTTAAGTGACATGAAAAACTACAAAAGTGAATCACGAGAGGCCATTGTCTTTGCATATAGTGTACATGTATGCATTACAATTATTACACAAAAGTTGTTATCGTTCGAATACTGAAACAAGTATTTCGTCAATGAAGTTGTCATTAATTTATTAATTGTATACAAAATAATATGATAATTGCCAGAATAAAAAAGCATAGCGGAAGCGTATAGAAATTTCAACAATGTCTCCATCCTCATTGATTTCCTAATTAAGTTAATTATTCTCATTCATCATTCGAATATTCGCCATAAAATTTCACTGACGATGAGTCAACTGTCTACTTCGTATGCTAACGGCAATCATATCTTTTGGCAGTTGAACGTAAAATATCACCCATAAATTTTCTTAGAGGGCGGTGGACGGGGACATAATACTTGAACTTATCGATTCTTCAAATGCAATTTAAGCAATCCAATCCAACTGGTAGTCCGCAAATGCTATACTCTCAATCCATAGGGAATTGGAAAATCCCTGTCCGCGACGTAGTTGATGTTGTTAGTTTAGAGAAAGAAGAAGAAGCCAATAAGCTTTCAAAGTAAATATTCATTGAATTTATGCATGTAATTTTCCAAACATGTATTTTGTTATTGGCATTTTCTACGCTCCTTGTACTAACTAGAATTTTTTTCATCGAAACTACCTGCTTTTAGGATGTAATGACAGTGATATGTTATTTCCTGTCCTTGGTTTTCCTTCCATAATATAGAATTGTCGAAACAAACCTCCACATTAAATTAGAAATGTCATGTATTTATTACTTTCCTGGATTTTAAACGGGGATGTAAAAACTTTTTTCTTGTTATTTCACCAGAAACTTCATCGAATTTCAGCACACAGTAAAACATTCAAAAGGAATTCATACGAAAACTCCAGAAGATTTCCGATAATCGATTTAAATACACATTAAGCAGAGAGTAATTACACATTTAGTAATTTAATTTGTTGTAAAATTACAAGAGTGGAAATGTCACGACAAAACCTTCACCACGAAGGATATAAGTAATTTTTAGTTCAGTCGAGGTCTTTTGTCGTTGACCATCAGACTCGTTGTCGCAACACAAGCCAAGCCGCACGTGATTCAGAATGAAACCGAAAGTCAACAAGGGTGAATAGACATTCGACGAAGTTCCTCCTGTGAAAAAACGTGAAGTAAAGTAGTATTTGGAAAATGTTGACGAAAACTACATTCCACTATTTGAATAGCACAGCGAAAATTGCTTCTGACCTTGGTGCCATTCCTTTTGAATGGGATGGGGACTCGAAAGCTCATCCATTTAGAATCACGACACTTAGCGTAAGAAAATTTGTGGTGTATTGTTGTATACAACATGTGTACATGCTCTACCTATTTGCACGCCTTGTCGAGTTTAGCTTGACGATGTCCTCAGAAACGTTCCAGCAAGTGTGTCTCACCTTCTCAATGTGGGCGACGATGCTCTTTGTTCACTTGCACTCGGTGAATCTCTATTTCAAGCGGACTCAGTATAGGAATTTTTTCAACAGTTGGTTTGCATATTTCTTCTACTTCAAAGGTAACATTGATGCTAAAGTACTTAATGCTTAATTTCTTTGGCTTTGTGTGCTTAACTTTTTGTATTTTTCTTCTGTAGAAACATACGTTGTAGCATGGCATGCCAAGCGCGGTTGGAAAAATGGTTGCGAGAAGTCAATGAGACTACTCAAATGGCTTTCCAACTTCATGATTTTGATGATGACTGCCCACTACCTAGACTTCCCAGATAACCCCATCTACATGATCACTCTGATTTCGAAACCTGGCACAATTTTACATGAAATAACATACCTCCCTTGGGGAGTTCTAGTCGTCTTTGCAATGTTCACCACGATGCAGACCATGTTAACCCTGTGCTACATCACCGGAATCCCAGCGTACGTAATTCGGAGCATTCATCCAGAACTAAAGTAAGATTTCCAATTTCCTCGACAAACTTCATTTTTTTCTTATTTTAAATTGTGTTTTGTATTTAAAAAAAATATAGACCACGTTTAGGCGAAGGCGGCGTATATCGAACGAAAAAGCACCTTCGAATGCCTGAGAATATGGTGACCACATATCGCTACTTTTACCTGCTTTCCATGATGTCAGCGAACTTGATGGCAGTTATTGGTCTTCCATGTCAATACCTGTCATCATACACTGTGATAGCGTGTAATTTGTGCTTGCTCAAGTACGGCGATCAACTTGAATGGAAAATTGCCATCGTGCTCTTCGCAATCTCCGTTCTTTTCTCTGTGGCGTGGACATGCATGCTTTGGCTCTCTGCGATGACGTTCCGAAGCTCCCTTGGCATTCTCTCTTCCTGGAAAATTGTAACGAACACTTTGGGCAAAAAACATATGCTAATGGGGAAAATGAGGGAGTCCTGCAGACCCATCAAAATACGACATGGTGGATTATATTATATTACGGTGCGGAAAGTTATGCAGTACGTCAACTTCCTTATTTGGGGCACTGTGAGATCCCTATTGATGTTCAATATGCATTGATTTATTTTTGCTTCGGTAATAATATTTGTAAAATAACCTCAAAAAATTATATCGATTTATTTTCTCTGAGAAAAAATCAATTGTTGTTCATGGATTTATATAACTAAAAAATTATTGATTAGCATTTTAGCATTCAAGAATTCTCCAAATCCATATTTGTATGTATGCATGGTAGGTTATGGATGATGTGTACCTTGTACCTGGACGGAAAGCCTTTCGCCGTTAAAACATTTTCAATGTTCTGGAAATGGTGTGGTACTAAATGACTTGTATAAAGCATAAATCGCAGATTTAAGGTACTTATGGCGTATGACAATTCAAAAATGTCGCATAATCGTATTTACAGTTATTATATACGAACAAGGCAACAACCTAACAAGACTGAAAAACATTATAAGGTTGCATATGTAATTTTATTATGGTGATGGATGACTCTTACATGGCGCATGGGAAACTTACGATTCGAAGGTATAGGCAGATGCCAAGGATAAGTCGTCCATAAGTACTTATTAATTTCAACAGGTAGCTTGTCTGCTTCTGAATGGGTTAATTCCTGTCAATCATTCGTAGCTACAGAGCTGATAAGCAATCGAAATTTGGTTCCTATTTTTAAAAATTTCTGAAATGTTCTCTTACACTTAATTAACCTGATAATGTACCGAACATAAACAAGTAATTTCAATGATTTCACGTACCGCTTTGATCTGTTACAAGGTTAACATAATCATCGGTTTCATACTCGGATGTGTGCCATTCACCTTGACCTCCTCGAATACCTTGAGAGTATGGAAGTTTGGGCTAATGAGACTTGGGCAAGTGGCATTTGCTTGCATTCTTGGGATATTTTACATAAGTTGGAGTGTTGTAATGGATTTAGAAATTGCCCGTCAAGATCCAAACATGACTGCAATACTCGCACTCAGACTCGTGTTCATCCTCATCTCTTGTGGGCTATTGGGGGACGTGATGCTTTTTATTCTTTATGACGAATACACGGAATTCGTCAATTTTTGGATGCAACATATTGCCTACTTCAATCGTGAGTTTCTGTTTAAAACACTTCAAAATTATACTCCTCAGATTAACAATGTTTCCGTTTGTTTAGGCACGTATGTGACAAGATTTCATCGAAATTGGGTTGTGACTCAGGGTGACTCCACGTTCAAGCTGTTTTTTCTTATGCACCTAACTCTTCCAATTCTAGAAGTTATCCACTTCATAGAATTCTCTGACGACAGAATGTATCTCTACTGGATTTTCAAAGATTTTTCTTGGTTTTCGTATGTTGCTTATACCGGACATCTCATTGCCATGTTTGTATTAACTTTGGGTGGCATTTGCATTGTAACCTTTCATGTTCACTCAATTCTTATTCCGTTTATCATATACCTGGAAATCCTAAAGGAGATCACGTGAGCCAAAAGGAATATATTTATGAAAAATCCTTTGAAGCAATTCAGTCAAACTATTTGTTCTCATTTTTCAAAAATCTTATTATTCACAGGCCCACGACTGAGAAGGCATTGTACAGGACACATCGAAAACTACGTCATCCACAAACAATCATTTCCATTTACAAAACGACACTGTATTACGAAGTCCTCATTTCAAATTTGTTTTCTAAACTTATGTATCCCGTGCAAAGTGCAATATCTGGGATAATCATTGTTTGTAATGTGGCTCTCATCGAATTTGGCCACATTATCGATTGGAAGCTTTCGTTTCTGTTGAGCGGAGTTGGTTTTTTCGCCGCATTGGTTTGGATCATTTGTCTTCACGCTGGAGGAATTGCACCGAAAATGTCGGCGAAGTGCATTTTCTCGTGGAACTCTTATCGTTGGTCAAATCCCAAGGACATGTTGTACATGAAGAAAGCTAAAAAAGGATGTAAGCCTTGGAAAATGAGTTTTTCTGGCTTTTACAGCATGTCTCCCATTCGACTCATCAAATTTCTAGGTTTTATCTTGTGGGGCACTACCAAATTGAGCATTGCTATTCGCAGCTTTTCTGACAACAAGTCATCACCACTCTAATTTTCCAAAAATTAAACAAATTGAAGCTAACATAATTTAGCGAAACAATGGCATTTCTCTCCGTAAATGATGAATAGAGCAATTTCAAAACCACAATTTGTCAGGTTTTATTTGTCAAAATAAAAAAGTTTGTGCCTAAATAAAAATGTCTACATACAAAAAAGCCTTGATCATAAGAAAGACGAGTAATTTCCTTTGGTAATTTTCAACACAAACCTAAAATCACCTGTTATGTATTATTTTACCGAACACAGAAATTTTGTCAATCAAGCCTCATTTTAGACAATTTTAGTAAATAGGACAGAAAACAACGCCTTGTGTATGTAAATGTAACAATTCAGTAGAAAATAATAGTGTAAAACGGGAAATAAATGTGGTAAACTACCACTTTTAGGAGCAGTTTTCAGTTTTTGACTGATTTGAAATTGGACTCATGAATTTCGATGTTATATACTTGCGGCCATTCGCCGGAATACGAATCAGTAAATATCGAGCAGTCTTCGTTCAAAGACTCTGTTCACCATGATCTCAAAAATAACGTGGAAATATTTCCGCATAAATATAGCCATTTGCTGTGGAGCCCTCGCCATTCCATTTAGGTTCACGAAAGACGGGGATAAATTGGAAATATACAAATGGGGAATTGTAAAGGTGTTGGCATTTTTCAGTTTTGCCTTGACATACTACGTCTACCTCGTCCATGGTCTCTACTCAGATTTGGATTTAATTGGAAAGGATTTAAAATTGACAGGAGATGTGATAATGCGTGCCCTTTATTTGATCAATGTAATAATTGTCGCCATTCTTCTCTTCAACTCCGTAAATAATTCTCATAATTACTTGAATTGCATAAATTCTTGGATAACCTCATACAAAAACTTCGGAGGTAGGCAGCAATAAGAAATACTTGAAGCCAAGCACTGTAAAATGTATATAATCATGTTTAACAAACTTTTTTTCTAAAAAAATAGACAAATATATTCTTCCACGCTGGAAACCCCAATGGCGAAATAATGTGGAATTCATTCTCCGTGTGTCCAGCTCCATCTACGTCGTACTACCCATTTTCCAGATAATCCACTTTCTCGAGTTTCCCTACAGCAAGCTGTACATTTTTCGTGCATTTCAGAACATGAGAATAGCTTGGGTTATGTTCGGCTTCCTTCTGAACACAATTGGACTGACTTGTATTGTTTTAGGAGTGGTTGCCCTCATGCTATTCAATGTGTTCATTCACATAATTCCTTCTGGTTTACAGTTACAAATTTTGAAAGAATGCAAACCTGTACTGGGACCAACTCCTTGGACCAAGTTCAAAACCAGAAACGAGCTTCGCCATCCAGACACAATGATTCTTAGTTACAGAAAGATTGTCATCTCTAATTTAAATGCGAATCAAGTAATCAGCTCATTCATGCTTCCCATGCAACATTTCGCTAGTTACATGATTATTATTTGCTCTGTGAGCTTGATCCACTTTCGGGGCAATTTGAACTGGAAAATTAACGTTCTGATGGGAATGATAGCGGCTACGGCGACTGTGATTTGGGTGACTGCTTTGTACTCGGCAGGCATATACTTCCGCTCTGTGAAGAAATGGATTGAAATGTGGAAGAGGACTCCGGTCATTGGGAGAAGTGTTAATAGACGATATTACAAGAAAGTTTTCAAGTCATTTCGGCCGGTTGGATTGAGTTGTTCCGGCTTCTACAAGCTGACTTTAGTTTGCGTCCCCAAATTTCTCAGCTTTGTTATGTGGGGAATAACTAAAGGATTGATTTATATGAAAAAGTTTTAGTGTGGAATAATCACACACTAATAATGAATTTAGTAATCCGGAAAACATTGTTTGATTTTCAATTTCGTAAAACTCATTTCCCGAACAGCGTCCCCGTTTTTAATACAGCAATAAATGTTATACGAAAATTTACTTTTGAGTGATTGCAAGCGCTTCCTTGTAATATATAACTTTATTCTGAAAGTAGATATATTTCGATTTTCTTCCTTTTTAAAGTAACAGGGATATTGTACAAGTCCAAACTTCAAGCTTGGCATGTTTTTGTCAAACAATTATTTTGATAGTACCACCTTCGTATGAATTGCTGTTTGGTTTTGAACATGACTGAATTTAAATAAAATATTTTTTCTGTGCTCGAACACTTGTTCATCTTACGATGATATGTTCACGTCGCTCTCATGGAGAATGTCCATTTCCCTTCGTGCATAGTCGTCTCCAGCTATTCTTGTATAATTTCGCCGTAGCATAAAATCATAGAGTAGTTTTTTTGATACAATGTCGGATAGCAAGCCATGTATTGTTAGAACTTGCATTTGGTTAGAAAATACCGATTGCTTCGTAACAGAATATAACTACCATTTCGAAATTGTGGCGCACTTGTTCAGCTAAAAGTTTGAACAATTGAGGCACATGTTATTTTTAGCAGGTATAAGTACATTGATCAATAGCAAAATTGCAGATAGTTACATCGGCAATCAGTATTTGAGCATTGACGTTGCTGCTTTCCCTGCTAAACTCAATGTTTCGTCCACTCAAATTTCCTTAACAATATTTTGAATTCCTCAATCCATTTTAGTAATCTGAAATTTGTTGTCGTCCTAAATATTCAAATGGAGAAGACTACGGAGCCTTCTGTGATTAACCCAATCACATGGAAATATTTTCAACTTAATTTGCTGATGGGACGTATCACATCAGGGATCCCGTTGGCCTGGTCCTCTTCAGAGCAGAAAATGGTAGTTTTCCCTTTTACGAGGGTACTTCTTAGCCTGCAAGTTCTTGCAATGGTCGGCTACATCTTTTATTTGGCATACTTTGTGAGGATTGATATGCACCATGCCATGGACAGTCCTGTGCTCTTTGGAGATATGGCGATGAGAATGGCTTACATGTTTTGTCAAATTACGCTTGTCCTTTGCGCTCTCAACTCTGTAAGATTTTCCTCAATGTACGCACTCTACATTAACGAGTGGATTGAGTTGTATAGACACACAAATGGTAAATAGAAATCTGTACAATTTTATGTTTTATTGAGTTTGCTTCGATTAATTAATGATTGCGTTCATGTTGCAGAGGTATACGTTTTGAAGCAACATCGACCCTGGAAATTGGATTGTGACATAATCCTCAAGTTTATGTTAAGCATGTACTTTACTTTCCCTATTGGGCAAGTGCTTCATTTCGCCGAGTTTCCAAATAGTAAACTGTACGGTTATTGGATAGTTAAAGATATGGATGCACCTATTCTCAAGTCCTGCGTTGTTGTGGCTCACATCCTTTTTATTTACTCCGGGCTCCTCAACAATTGCTGCATCGGTCTATTTCATAGTTTCATGTTCCTCATTCCATTTTCCATGTTTTTCAGTGTGCTCAAGGAAAGTCGGTGAGTTGTGAAAATAAATTTCATACTTCAAAGGTGACAATTTAATTTTTGTAATTAATTTTCTAGCCCGGGGATAGCAACTTTCCATTCGCATCGATTTCAAACGCGAGGCCAACTTCGTGAACACAATGATGCTCTCCGGATGTATCATGCTTTCTTTATCAACACATTGTTTGGAAATGAGTGTGTATCACATCTCCTCTATTCCATACAGACTTTTGGAATGTATTCGGCAGTAGTTCCATTTGTGTCTTTGCTCTACTTTGGATTTGACATGGGTCTCAAAACTTCGTTTCTCTTGGGCTGCTTTGCCTTCTTTCTCCCTGCTGTTTGGACAATCCTCCTTCAAGCTTCTGGACAACTGGCAAAGAGAACGAAGGGGTGGATTGGACAGTGGAAGAGAGCAGTCTGGCCACATTATTGTAATAAAAAATATTGCAGGAAGGTGGGGAAAAGTTTGCGGCCGGTTCAACTGAACTTTGCTGGCTACTATAAAATTACGCTGATTCGTGTGGTTAAGTATATTAATGTGTACTTGTGGGCCACAATGAAGGGATTGTTGTTTATTTCAAAAATTAGGAAATAACTTCATTTTTGCCTTGTAAATAGTAACTACGTAGTTTGAGTACAAACAATACGATGTAATTCCTCGTTTGGTCGGAATCATAAAATGTTCTGGAAATTGATTTAATTTCTCCTAACCACAAACCTTAACCCCGACCCCGTTTATGTGGTTGGTTGGGTATTTTTAACCATGCCAGTAGCATAATCAAAAGAAACTTCTCGAAACTTAAATTACTAAAAGGGTATTTACTATTTAATGGCGTCGATGGGACAGGAAAGACATGAGCAATACTTGAGGGGCAATTTGAACTTGAAAATTAATGTTCTGATGGGAATGACATCGGTTTTGGATATTGTGATTTGGGTAACTGCTTTACACTCCACAGGTACATAGAATTCATTGAAATGTGGAGGAGGGCACGGGTCAATGGAAGAAGTGTTAATAGACGATATTACAAGAAAGTTTTCAAGTCATTCAGGCCCGGTTGGATTGAGTTGTTCCGGCTTCTACACTTTAGGTTGCGTCCCCACAGCTTTGCTATGTGAGAAATGACGAGAGGATTGATTTATTTGAAAAGGTTTTAGTGGTGAACAGTAATAACCACATTATCTAATGATTCGATATTCAAGAACAAGCTTGCTTGCTTTTCAATTTCGTAAATTTTCGAGGCATTGTATAACTCATTCCCCGAACAGTGTCACCATTTACCATATAGTATAATAGCAACAAAGCTTATATGAATGTTTACATTTGTGTGATTGTGAACGCCTCCTTAGTTTACTGGCAATACGTAACTTTAAGATAGTTGATATAAGATGTATTGTAGATTTCTTTCCTTTTTAAAAGTAAATCGGCATATTGTCGAAACTTCGAGCATGGCATGTTTTTGCTGAACAGTTATTTTGATGGTACAACTTCGTATCAATTATGTAAACTGCGATGATTGTTTTTTGAGCATGATTAAATTTAAATAAAATATTTGTTGCTCGAATACATGTTCAGTTGACGTCATACCATCTAATGGTCTTGGTTTTCCGTCGGTGAAAATTTTGCATGCAGCGGATTACGAAACATGGTTATATGAGCAAAACGTGTCATACACTTGGTTATAAAATAAAGAGAACGACTGGTTCGTAATAGAACATGTAATAACTGTCATTTCGAAATCGTAGCGATTTGATTTTAATGTTCAGCTAAAAGTTTGAACACTTGAGGTACAGGTTATTTTGATTTTCATCTGAAATAAAAATTTTGTGCATAACTTCACCTTCTATCTTTAGTTGAGCGTTGACATTCTCTCTGCTTTCTCCAAGGTCTAAATCCAAATCCTTCCAAATCCAAGGTTTCCTACACTCAAATTTCGTAAAAAATAAAATTGCGCCTTCCTCAATTTCGTTGAGCAATCTGTTGCCGTTACAAACATTCAAATGGAGAAAACTACTGCGATTAACCCAATTACCTGGAAATATTTCAATTTTAATTTGCTGATGGGACGTATCACATCAGGGATCCCGTTGGCCTGGTCCTCTTCAGAGCAGAAAATGGTAGTTTTCCCTTTCACGAGGGTATTTCTGAGCCTGCAAGTTCTTGCAATGGGTGGTTACATCTGCTACTTGGCATACTTTGTGAGGATAGACATGCACCATGCCATGGACAGTCCTGTGCTCTTTGGAGATATGGCGATGAGAATGGGTTACATGTTTTGTCAAACTGCAATTGCCCTTTGCGCACTCAACTCCGTAAGATTTTCCTCAATGTACGCACTCTACATTAACGAGTGGATTGAGTTGTATGGACACACAAATGGTAAATAGAAATCTGTACAATTTTATTTTTTATTGAGTTTGCTTCGATTAATTAATGATTGCGTTCATTTTGCAGAGGTATACGTTTTGAAACAACATCGACCCTGGAAATTGGATTGTGACATACTCCTCAAATTAATGTGCACCGTGTACATTACCATACCCATTGCTCAAGTGCTTCATTTCGCTGAGTTTCCAAATAGTAAACTCTACTGCTACTGGATTGTGAAAGATATGGATGCACCTGTTCTCAAGTCCTGTGTCGTCGTCTTTCACGTTCTTTTCATTTACGCAGGACTCCTCAACAATTGCTGCATCACGCTATTTCATTGTTTCATGGTCCTCGTTCCAGCCTCCATGTTTTTCGGTGTGCTGAAGGAAAGTCGGTGAGTTGCGACTGCGAGTTGTGAAAATAAATTTATTTCATACTTCAAATGTGACAATTTAATTTTTGTAATTAATCTTCCAGTCCTGGCATAGCGAATTTCCATTCGCATCGATTTCAAACGCGAGGTCAACTTCGGGAGCATAATGATGCCCTCCGGATGTATCATGCTTTCTCTATCAACACATTGCTTGGAAATCAGTGTGTATCACATCTCCTCTATTCCTTACAGACATTTCTCATGTATTCGGCAGTGGTCCCATTTGTCTCTCTGCTCTATTTCGGATTTGACATGGGTCTCAAAACTTGCTATCTCTTGGGCTGCTTTGCATTATTTGTTCCCGCTGTTTGGACAATCCTCCTTCAAGCTGCTGGACAAGTGTCAAAAAGGACGAAGGGGTGGATTGGACAGTGGAGGAGGGCAGTCTGGCCACATTATTGTAACAAAAAATATTGCAGGAAGGTGGGGAAAAGTTTGCGCCCGGTACAAGGAGACTTTTCTGGCTACTTCAAACTTACTCTAGTCCGTGTGGTTAAGTATATTAATGTGTACTTGTGGGCCACAATGAAGGGATTGTTGTTTATATCGAAAATCAGGAAATAACTTTGACGGAAAAGGTTTAATCGTAAACGTATGTAAATGTTTCTGGATTTTTTCTCTATACATATTTATATTTAGTATTTAGTAGTAATCACGTGTTTATTTTTTGTATGCATATATGTTATAGAACATGATTAAAGTTGACCATAAGGTATTACTGGAATTTCAGTTGGTGCATATAGAATTGATTATTGATTTTGACAGGTAGCATGGACAGAGAAGGACACCGGTAGACGTAGTATTTATTTATTTATTTATTTCGTCATACAAGGGGAGCCCTTACATAAGGTAGTTATACCCCAGGAATGTACATATATTATTACATACGGTTATTGAACAAGAGTCTCGGCACAGATTTATAAACTTTTCATGTAAGTTATTCATAATTT
>JAQFZW010000829.1:0-40717 GCA_034687055.1 Heteromurus nitidus | reverse complement strand
TTCTGCCAACACATCAAAAGTTTCGAAAACGAAAATATCTATCGAGTTCGTTCTACCTATTACTCATAGTTACCTGGGTGTGTATCTATAATATGCATCGAATTCACATTTTTCCAGAAGCATATAAAATATAACCCTCTCGTCAGGGAAGTAAAAGAGCATGTTTGCATTTCGCCACTTAACTGATGATGTGAACATGGAGCGGAGAGATGACGAGTAAGATGTGATATTTTGTCGAGTGGAGGAGAATAGAATTGGAAAAAAAGTTATTAATTCTTGATATTTTTTTTCTTGTTCTTCCTTCTTTCTTTATTTTTATGTAAACAAGTTAGGTTACAGTAGTTGAGTAAAATGGAACGCGTCAAGACCAATCAACAACCCTCAGGTTTTTTTGTTGTCCTTGCTCTCTTGTTGCCTTTCATCTATATATACACTCTCGAGTTTATGCACGATACCACCAGGTTTTTCATTTTCGATATACAAGTAACTTCGTGAAAATAGTGTGGCCTTTAACTTTGCTCGTTTTTGTTGAAGCTTCTCTTCCTTCTCTCTTTCCCTTGTTCCCTTCCACTTTTCTTTGAGATTAAAATACACTTTACTTTTAACAAGGAGAATGACTCGAGTCTTTTTTTCTCGAAGCTACACACTATACTCCTCTACTTCTTCCAGTAAACACAGTTTTTCTTTTGTTGAAAATTTTGTCGGGAAAATTGCCCTATTCATTTCTTACATAACGTTCATTCATGGATGGAGAGACGAGAGGAGGAAAGAGACATTTTCTATCTCTGCTTCTGAAAGATGACAGACACTACTTTTTGTGCGAAGAACGAGAATGTGTGTTCTCTGCCCGAGAGAATTATAAACTGTTAAAATTCAATTTTCTACAAGTATGAACTTGGAAACTGAACTGCGTCAGTAAATACAAAAGGCATATTATATGAAAATTGAAAGAAAGACGATATTGATTTAATGGGGACGCAACTAACTACACTTTTTTTACCTTTTGGGTAAATTGGGACAAATCAGAGAGGAAGAAGGAAATGACGACTTTAAGGGTGAAGAGGGGCTTCTTTTTTCTCTCTCGTGCAAATCGTTATTGTGTCTGAAAACTTGTTAGGGGAATAACTTTTTTCTGAAAGAAAATATCAGATTTCCCGAAAAATGAGACTCGAGAAATGAATTGGGTATATACGCGATAATCCATGACTCAACACATACTCAAGCACTGAACGTGCATGTGGTTTGGTACGGTAAAGGTTTTAGTGTAAAAGCTCGCAATAATTATGACAAGGAATGCCAATACATTTCAGAGTTTTCGTAGTTTACCAACTTTTGAAAGACACGATCTACACGTCATTCAAAGAAACGAAGGTATAAAACCATGAAAAATGGATTATATATTTTTGAGAGGAAACAAGCGCAAAATTCTTTTCATGCTTGATCGTTAAAAGGCATATAACGTAGCAGACCAGTGAGTCCTCGATAAACCTGTAAAGAGTACTTCTTCCCCTGTTTTCTCTGTATTCTTTCCTCTCTCCAGGTATGTTCTAATATATGTTCTCCAGAGGATGAATGCAATGAATGGAAGTATTAAAAACCTCTTGTAACAACATTACTTTATTTTCATTATGTTTCGACAAGTTATTATATATGGAAAGTAATAATGTGCAAGTTGAGTACGAGGCTCATATTCCTTTTTTCCCCGATGTGAATGGAATCCACTTGAAATATAAATATCAAAACATTGCATTCACAGCTTCGGTAATTGGTGAGCGCTGATAAATGGGGAGAGATCTCTTATCATCATCGCTCACTAACAAGAGTCAAAATGTTCAGTGTATTCATTTAAGTTACAAATATATGCACTTGAATCCACTCTTTTAATACAAAAAAATGATGCAGGTCAGCGTAAACGGATTTAAAAAAAGTGGTGTAAACGTTGAGAGCTCTCATGATCCAAAGAGCCTTAACACATATCCCACACTTATAATGGTTTAAGGAGAGATGAAATCATTGAATTTCCAGATATGTTCATCATTGGTTCGAGACTTGAACGAGACATTTCTATCCGTATTACACTATCCATTTTCTTTGTCATTAAGAAGTAATGGTGGGTTATATGAACATTATTACGATTACGATTATTGTGAAGCATCCCACACGTGCACATATGTACATACATTTGGGTTTTTGGGACTAAACTACGGAGAGTTACTGCGTATATCTGAAATAGACGCAGATAAGGAGAATATTATGTTGGAATGGTGCGGGTGCTAAGTTGAATTTTTTGTGACAAGTGTAATGTACGTGATATAATCGTCGTTGAAATCCTAGCAAAGAAGGAAGCACACTAGTAGCCAAAAAAGAGAGACAGACAGAAAAAGTTAATAAAGAAATACCGAGAATTTCTTTGCGTGTGATAACAATATCATGGCCCCATCGAGTTGCAAAGATATTTTCTCTTGTTTCTTACGTTGAATACAATATACTACTCACTTATGGACTCTTTCTTCTTTTTTCTTCCTCTTCCAGAGCTCTTTCTCTTCCATTTTCATATGGTATAATCCACACTTTCCTTTCTCTCCCCGTTTTGCATCCATTGTCATCAACGATGTCACCTACAAGTATATATGTATTTAACTTCTCCCCAAACTTGTTATCTACGTGTACGGAGAAAGGTTGCATAAGTTGCCTTTTCTCTCAGATATATCACATCATGTTCAAGGAGAATAGCACAAGGTACGTATTATTTTGTTGATGGGCGATGTCTACAGATTTTTTTATGCTGGAGAAAGAAGAGGAGAACTAAATATTGTACATATTGTATTCTAAGTCACGATGTTATGTGTAGTAGGGTGTTATTGCTTTTCTAAAGTGTTATAACTCCATGAATACATTTAGATCTTCAAACGTAGTTTTATGCTGGCTTCTTATTGTGTCTGTATAGTGTAGCAGAGAGTGTAGGTACATATATCCTTCATATTCTTATTGAGTCAGTTGATAGTGAGACTTTTATTTCTACTGTTTCTATGAAAAGACATTTTCCTTAAATTCGATGTATCTCATATTTCTCCTTGACATACGATATAGAGAGAGAGCACATGACTATTCCCTCTACTCCGTGCATAGCTCGTAAAATGTGAATTATGCGATAAGTTAGCAAAAAGGGACACGTATCAGAGTACAAGCACATCATGATAAAGTAGAACATTTTCACTTTTTTGATCAACAACTTGACAATGTTCATCCTTTTCTTTTCTTCTTCCTCATCTTCTTCTTCTCTCGACTCGTTGTGTATTCCTTCTTTGTCGTTTCATCAACGTCATTATTACACTCAGACTTGTGCTTTATTCACAGTTTTATTGAAAGCGGAACAGAGTTCTTTAGTCGTCGGGACTCTCTGGAGTGGGAGAGAGAGAATTTTGTATACATCTTTTTCACAATCCTTTTCACGTTCTTCAAGACTTTTCAAGAGTTTTGCCGACAATAACCATATGTTCTTAGACGCTCTTTCCTCCACTGTGTTTCGTGAACATAAAAGAGTATAAACCCTTTAAGCCGTACATCATCATCCATTTGGGACCAGGGTGTGTGTGGGTATGCATATGGGAAAAACAAGAGAAAATGAGCTCAAAGAAACCGGCGTCATATTAAGCTGGTCTGGTCCACCGTAGTTTATATATAATTTCTTCGTGACAAAATATGATATGATTGTTGCTGTTATTGTTTTTGTTTTGAAATGCAGCATTATTAAAAACGAGAATATCACGGTAGGTGCGTATATAGCATTTGGGGTATAGATGAATTTATCTACTTTCTGAGAACCTCGCTTATCCAGGATTTCCAAGAGCATACACAATTCTCTCACATTTTCTAAATGTTGTTTTAAATGAAAACTTTGGTTAAACAATGTCCTTTTGATCCACATCCGATTGTCCGCAGTACTCACAGTCTCATATCAACCCTTTTGAACAATTTGTGTTGTTGATCTACTTTTCAGCACCTGCAGTCATTTCATACATTTTTGAATGATTTATAGCCGAGCCTTGAAAGAGTTGAGATAAAGTTTGCAGAAAATGTTTCACATGTGATTTATGGCTGAAATGGAACTGTGGATCTGCTTTTGCATTCAAACGTAAAACACACACACAATGCCACTATCCACCATACACAGCTTCCGAACATAACCGCAGCCTTGCAGAAGCAAAATTTTGCTAATAAGTATAAAATTATATGCCATTCAAGACGAAGTTATTCTTCCAGTTCATTAATTCATTTGTTTGTTCACAATTACCCCTTCTCTCTGTAGATAAAAGAGCTAGATTTTAATGGGGGTAATTGCCAAGTATAAACTTTGTATCGTCTCTCCTCAACAATGAACTCGCATTAAAATCCAGCATTGTGCTCACATTAGGCGCATATCGACCTATTCAGAGGACGCAAACGAATTTTGAATCGTTTCTGACACTTTTCACATTTCCACCAGATTTATCGCATTCGGTCAACGCCTTTCTCTTTGTCACGGAAAAGTTTCAATAATTTGACACATTGCAAGAAAGTGTGTGTATATGCTAGAAAGAGAAGTAGTCTTTGTTCAAGTTTCCCCAGTTTTCCATATAAGTTTCCAATTCAACATTCACAGTTTTCCTGTTCGCAGTTTATAATACTAATACCATTAATGTGTTATATGTGCATTCGGCTTTCAATTAATGAAGGGTTCACAGGATTCCACTACGCTAGACGCGAATAAAACGGAGAATCTCATATTTCTGGTGTTAATCATCAGCTTCATGTTACAGTAGCATTATAGCAATTCATCCAGCGTGAACCTTAAAAACCACCCACATTCAGTCGAGTAATTTAACTGATCCTAATGCTATTCATGAGTCGTATTCAGCCAGATATATGAATGAGGCAACGTGAAAGAATGTTAAGCGATAAGATCATCTCGATAATAGAATGCGATGAAATGTGAGAGTGTATGTGCTTTGGAAAAATGAAGTGTTGCTGCTCACCGCTTATTATATTGCTTTTTTGGTATCAAAAAATGGGAGGGTACGGGAAGCAGAAACTGTTTCAGTTGGCACAAACGTCTGATGACATATTTCGTCCGTATAATCCCCTACTCAAGTATGTACGAGTTCATAATGTGTAATACCTTCTATTGCGTGGGTGTTACTCAGTCAGTCCCCCTCTGCTTCATTTATTTTGGATAAAGTTCAAGCATGAAAGACGAGGAATGTCGATTGCTTAAAATCTCATTATAAAAGCATTTCTGATCAAAATTAAGTTGAGATGCTCTGTTGTAGCTTGTTATGCATTATGAAGTCATACTGGGGCGATGTAAGACTAATAATTTCTTGATTAGGTAGTTACTACTGCCAAACAAGACACTTTCTGTTGAATAAGTCGCTCTGACTTTCTCCCTAGCTTTAGTAATGAAACCAGTAAAAACTGGCTGTGAAATTCAGATAAGTAAATCAAGCGGAACACAACTTATCCAAATGAGAATCAAGCATGCACGCATTACTTCTAACGCTCTAGAGGGTAGGGTTGCATCATCAGACACCTCAGCATTAGGGAAAGAGAATTTTTACACAAGATCATTTGCCGAGGAGAAGTGTTACTGACTCCTCGAAAGTGTTCGCTAAAATGTAGACAATCAACAAATTAATTATCCGCAGGGGGTTCTTCTTTACTTGACACACCACCACTTTCAACCATTAACCCATGCCTCACCGACTTCTTGCTTTGAGCACTACTGCAGCTAGGGTGCGAGAGAGAGAGAATACTTCGTTCGTATATACATTTCCAGTTGATAGTTTTGTGTGTGGTGACAATCTAGCATTTTTCTGTGGTTGGAATATTTACGTAAACGGTTATATGAGCAATTTACTCTTTTAAGGCTGATCAAAGGGAAAACATGGGGAAAACGTTGTATTCTCACGACCAGCCAAACGAGCAAAACACACATGAACAATCAACCTGGTATTGTATATTAGTTTATTATTTCGGAAAAGTTTTTTTTTAGTTTGACTCTACCAAGTCATATATTTTACCTTCCACTACAAAAAAAACTTTCTCTGAAATTACAGACGCAAAAGCCAAAAGGATTTGATCATTATAGTGAAGTGAAAGGTTCACAAAATATAACAAACGTGTGTGTTATTTGGCTCGCACTAGAGGCAACTGGAATGAAAGTGTGGAAGTGAACTAAGGACCAACTTGAGTGGATATCATTCTGTAAAATATTTTTTATATAAAAGTAAAACTTTATGCTTATAACGCCACTAAAGTTCCAGGAATCTGGTTATGTTCTCACTTCTTACAATTTTATATTTAGAATTATAAAAGTCTTAAAAGTGTGGCTGCCAACTCACCGTTGAATTTTTTTGGTGACAGAAATTGGTGAGCACGTAAGTATGTAGCAGACGGAGTGGAAAGTGAAATTATATATATTTCTCATTTTCTCTATACTCAAAAGTTATATTAATTCCCTAAGTTGCTCTTTTGCCCTCTCGTCTTTCTACTGTAAGTAAATGTTCATTTACGGAGAGCGAGAGAGAGAAACTTGAAATGATGAGGATTTAATGGTGTGTATGCCACGTACAGGAGGCAAATCATTTCCATATTATCCTCTCCTTTTTTCTGGCATCGCGACTAAATTAATATGCAGGCATATGCTCGCCGCTTACTCAAGTGAAATCAAGTGACTCATAGTGGCAGTGGGAAAATGAGTGGTGTGGAGGCGAGGGTACAATTGTAAAAGTGTGTACTACACCATTACTATATCCCATCAACCAGCGTTCCGCCGCCAACAAATTTTTAGTGAGACGAAGGAATTTCTCTAATTTTCTCCTCTTTTTTTCTTACTCCTCTCACTTTCCTTCCGCGTATATTTCCGGAAAACTATACACACACATCTCGAATTTATATAAAAGTTAGTTGCAGGGATGAGTGGCACAGAATAACAATTACTTTACAAAAGTACATATATGCACAATATGAGAGTTTTGCTGCGTATCTACAAGTTAAAATGATGAATGAGAATGAAGGAGTGTGCATGTCTTGATTGTGGCAAAGTGTTGAGCTATTACTGCTCAATATACTTCATCAGCATGTTATACGGTCTCATCTGGTCTAATCGTGGAGAATATCACTCGTTTTCTCCATGAAGATACACACTACGTCGAGGTGGAATTTTTTAATTTCATTTTTAGAAGTCGATGTGTGTAATCCACTTATTTATGACAGTAAAAATGGCAGGCCTGCTAGTCCCAGTGCCTTTTACTCTTAATTAATAGTGATTAATAACACCACCGGAGTGAAATATGATTTTGCACTACGAGAATATCAACTAAACAATTCAACCCATTTTCTCTGAAAGCACATCTCTTTCCCTTATAACCTCAAAGTGGAAAAAAATAAATGTGGGTGGAACCAGGGATATATTTTACAACGAAATAAAGAATGTATGTAGAAGAAGGATTAGAATTATTATGATCGTATCACATGTCACCGCACAGGTTTAATCAAATTGTCGCATTTAAATTCAATACCTTTGAATTGAGCACCTTCAAGTGTTTGTGTATGATTCAAAATCCGATATAAATCCTTCAGTTCATAAAAGGGATCGCTTCAGAGTATTGCAATATTAAAAATCGTCAAATTAAAAAATGTATTTTATACCCAAGCTTACAAAAAGATCTCGGATAAAAAGTATCAGTTCAAAATGAAAAAAGAATCTGACATCTCGATATGAGAGTTGAGAGAAAGGCTTCACAAAATATTTGTAGGTACATAGATACCTCCATTTTGATTGTGGTATCTTTTCACAGTTTATAAAAATCATAGCAATAAAAAGGATGTATAAAACACGAACACGACGACACCGTTTGAAAAGGAAGCCCATGTACTATATGTACCATCTAAATGCTAGAAGGTATCGACAAAATATCATGCTAATATCAACTCTTTGAAAGATGATCACACGCCGGCGAAAGGATGATAAGAGGGAAAAGATCACAGGTTGAATACATTTGATATAATGCGATATATTTGATTCAATTTGATGATACAATGTTGATGTGGATTTGAGTCGTTCGCTCAAGTAGATATATATAAACTGAAATTTTGGGGAAGCTAGCTGGGGCATAGGGTATTGCCTACTTCGTCGTTTCATATACAAGTGTGCTTTACACAAGTGTGAAAGAAGATTTTTTGAAACATATTACTTTATCGTATTGTCAATTGTGCCAACGAGTTTTTTTTGTGTGAATGCTTTACACACACTGTGAATCCTTTTGCACTTTGATTGAATAGGGGTGCGGAGAATATTGTAAAGCTTACAAATAAAATCTGCTTTCAACAGATTCAATATTGTAACCACTCGTCTTCACATCTGCCTTCTTTTTTTCATTCGAAGGGACACACAAGCCGGTGGTTTATAAATACATATACCTGAAATCCGGATATCATGCATAAAGTTGTGAAGATAAACTATGTATCATGACATGATACTACTCGTGCTCTTCACTCAGCGCGTTACACACTTTTCTCCGAGGAAATAACTGTATTCAAAATTCAATATAACATGACGATCACTGGAAAAACATCCATAAGCTTCGACATATTTACAGCATTGCATTTTCAATACATTTGATAGTATCACTTCCAACAGGCTCAATCAATGTTATGCAAACGAGGCAAAGAGCTTCCGAATATTTGCTATTACACGTAAGTTTGTGAATAGGTACATATGATGTTCACCAGAGAGTGCATAATAAAGTATTTTCCATTGCAGACATGCTTTAGATTTGGTGTGTGCATATAAATAACTTCAAGAATGAAACAGAACCCTTTCCGTACCGCTCAGCGGGGACTCTTTGCGACAACAATATAATGCTTGACTCTTTGTATGGAATTAGTATGAGTATATAAATTGGATTTTCTTTTTGGTATATAACGCATGGAGCACGCTTATATATTTCAACAGAACTGGAGTGAGAATAAAAATTAATTCAAAGTAGAGTTTTAATCTTACTCTTATTAAATTTTCCCTTTGAACCTCTCTCTCTCTCTCTTCCGGCAAGTCTCAGAATAGCCAGTGGTGAATGTGCAATGCATTTTTGGAGCAATAAAACTTCTATATATGGAGATTATATGAAATGGCTAAATTAGTTTTTCCTTTTTAATTGTAATATTTTGTAGAATCTACAAAGCGACAAAAGTTGGACAGTGACGGGGAGAATACAGATGGCGAGGGCACAATAATCACACCAGAGCAGTATATTAGTTCAACAGGAGCATCCAACACTCCGGGAGATCATCATCACGTTGAGCAGGTGGGCTGCTACAAAGATGACTATGACCCGAGTCCACCACCACCAATGTCGAGGCGTACATTGTCTCAAAGTCCTGATCCGGACAAAGCTCTAGATATGAAAAAGGGAAGCAAGGATCATCTTCACCGACGACTTTTCAATAATGAAAGCATGTCACCAGCCAATTATTCTATCAAAAACATGGTATCATCTTCATCATCCCTCGAGACGATGGGTAATCATTTAAACACGTCACTTACTGAAAGTGAGCCATCATCGGATGATCTAGGAGGAGCGATGAGAAATTCCTCCGGCCACGACAATGATCTTGAAAGGAGTGGTGGTGGGTTGAAGAAAGAGCGCAAATCTAGTCTGTCGGAAAATGAGCAAGATGAGACCGAGAATAATCAGAGGAATAGTAAGGATCACTACTTGAAAGCTTTGGCTGCGGAGGGATTGAGGGTAGGACGGCACGTCAGTCGGATGCTGAAAACCCCAACGCACTCATCTGCAAAGCATCATCATTCCCATTCGCACCAACAACATCACCATAATAATAATAATAATAATCAATATGGGCAAGGGAATAATATTCATCACAACACCACCACTACTACCATCGCAACAAGCCACCGAGGGAGACGCTCCTCAGCAGCAACTTCAGCCGCGATGATACTAGAACGTCAAAGTCAGCTTCAGCAGAAGCACCACCACCACCAACAGCTAAGTCCCCCTTCCTCATCTTCACCAGCGGTGGATACCCTACTTCGGGTATTTCCCACGAAACGGAGATGCGACATTGACGCAGCTCTCGTTAAATCTGGTGGCGATGTGCTCAAAGCCATTGAGGTTTTGCTTGTTGCTGGTGAAGTAGAAAATCATTTATTCCTCCAACATCATCACCAGCAGCAGCAGCAACGCTCTCATCAGCAGCAACAGCAACAACAGCTTCATCATCAGCTAACCCAGCTTCATGCACAGAATCCAATGGCGGTTACTCAACTACTTCAGCATCATCATCAGCAACAGCAATCCCAGCTTCATCACCGCTCCAACGGTGGAGGAGGAGGAGGCAATAGGGCCATGTCATGCTTTCCTCCGTCAGCATCTCCAAATAGTGACTTTCTTTCCAGATCATCAGGCCCAGTTGACTTGGCCATTGACCCACAAAAATTAATTGAGCACGCGTTCGAAAAGGGTCACTTCAACCCGTTGAAAACAAGTCCAAATAGTAATCAATTCAATCATCATCCCTTTCTCAATGCCAACTCTGGAAATGGGAATAATAATAATAATATCATGAATCATCTTCAGCAACAGCAACACAGTCCGTCTGAAGGAAGACTTCCAAGTCCGAGTGGAAGTGAAAGTCCATCTTCAGCTTTCTCATTTTTCGCTCCGTACACGGCAGCCGCTGCTGCGGCAGCAGCAGCTGCCAGATTCAATCCGAATCATCCTGCAGCTAGGAGATTTATGCCGTCACTTCTTCCCTACGCACTTCCTGGACTCCCAAGACCCGGAGACTTTTACCCTGGCGCAGGAGTGGCAAGTCCTTTGGTTACAGCTGCTGCAGCAGCAGCCATGTCCTCGGCCGCGGTGGCTTTAGACTTGGGCACTCATGGGCATAGTAATAATAATAGTAGTAGTAGTAATTGTGGCGGTAATAATCATGCTTCTAACAATACAATAGCTGGTGGTGGTGGAAGTCTCCATACAAGTCCTGGAACACCTGGCTCCGGCGGATCTCACTGTGAAGGTAATCTGATGGGGAATGTTGGTGAGCGAGAGAGTAATAATGCCACACCTCCTACTTCTTGCTCGGGCTCTGATAGGGCGTCATACTCGGAGTGAATGGCATGGAAAGCCTTTTTAAGCACACAAGTTACATAATGTTGTATCATCACAGAAGGATACATACGACGACTTTCTTTTCAACGAGCTACATGTTACATTTTACTTGTTTGCTGCTGTTCCCACTTTGGCTACAAAATACTTTCTCGTGAGACGCATGAGTATATATTGTTAAACTTCTACAAAAAAAACTTGCTGAGGGAGTTACTCCGTGTTTCGCTTGTGAGAAGGGAAGATGAAATGAATGCTGGCTATATACATGAATAGAATTGATGATGGTGCAACTCCTGTGCCGTCCTATTTGCATCCCTTGTTCTTCCGTGTTGGTATGTACCCTTCTTTTCCGCTTGGGGTTCAAAGCAAAAAAAAAAGAAGCGAGACTAGGATTTGATAGAGCACTATTAGGGGTACATTGTGCAAACAAATTTGTGTGGATATTTTAGAACGTAGAAAAGCTACCTTTCATGTATAAAATGAATGTCACAATGAAGTGTGCAGCAGTAGTATGTTTATATATGCTACAGGAAACATTAAGTCACAACCAAACTACAACTACCCTAGCGTGAACGAACTTCCATCTTGCACTTCTTTCCATGGATGCATCACTTCAGTTGTCGGAAGTGCTACTTTTTTCTACTAATGGTGAATGGAAAGAGCTAATAGCACATAGAGTTTAATTAAATATAAAAGAAAAAACTCTGAACTCTGCATGGAATCATGATCATGACTATGACTAAAAATGCACGTAGGCTATATATTAGGAAGTGTGTCAAATGATGAATGATGTTGTGTATAGCGTAGGCGTAGCCTAATGTAGATTTACTAGTTTATGAACAGTCAGTTAATTTAGACCAGGAGATGAGTGTATACGCGTGCTATTTAATCTTAGTGTTAATCTTAATCCCACTCCCAGTGTAATTGCCATTTTCTGTAAATAACGTACGCTAAACTTGTTAAATTTCAAATACCTATAGGTATGTTTGTTATATATAGAATTGAACTAAAGTTACAGATCGTGAACTAAATTTTTTTCCGTCTTCGTATGCATAATGTGTACTTACAAATAACTACACAAGATAATTAATTCCTGCCAGGAAGAATGCAAAAAAAGATAGAATGAAGTAAGAGTGTTTATGCTTCTTTGCGTGTTACATCTTTGCATTATAGGTTGTTGAGGTTGAGGGTAGGTTCAAGTGAATTCTTGTTAAGATGTTAAAAAAATTACCTTCTTCGTGCAACGTGCAACCTAGCGTGGAGCCTAGAGCATACAAATGTGTACTCTGAAAACAAGCGAGCATATGTATATAGTATATATGCAATACAGCCAACATACTTATTTATATAATTTAATGAAAAACGAGAGTGTGCGCATCAGGCGTCACGGCACGGAACATACATCAAATACCGACATATATGACGTAGTCGCTTAACTTGTAAATATTTAAATATGCAAGAATAAATGGTGTATATTATAGCTTTAGAAGATTATTTATAAATTCATCAGGCTTAAGAAAATGCAAACACCTAAACCAATATACTCTACACTCATACAAAGATTGTTTGTCCATAAGAAACCATGTATTTCTCGAATATGCTAATTTGTTTTAAAAGTTGTTATATAGTAAAAATGCATAATGATAAAAACATGAACAAATTGCGTGAACAAATTCAAGATGTAACTATTGAAGTACGAGTGTTTAGCTATTCTTTACTGTGAATCAATATAATAAAAGCTTGTTATTTACAAATTGTTCACGCAGCTTCAATTCCTTGATTGAATAAAAGCCGTAATAAAATTGAGTTCATCGTTGTTGCGTCGTTTTATTTTATTGCTGTTACGTGAATCAGTTGCTACCTCATGCATATATAAGCATTACGTACAAAAAAAATTCATCTCACTCAGGATGAGAATAATCATCAAGACTCAAAACATTAATTGGTTTAATGAGTGGTGGCCCCGTCCAACTTTCTGATCTTTAAGGAGGAAGGAAGTGCAACCAAATAAAGAATGAATTGGCGAGGATTAACCTAGTCTGTGCTAATTAGACCCTGGACTAATTTCATCCCCAAATTTTTGAAGTGTGCTTATCCATAACACATGAACATGAATAATGCAGTTTTACGTCTAAAGGTGAAAATCATACAACGGCTCACTTTTAATTTTATTGTTGGTTTTATGAGCGGATCCATCAGTGACTTCCTTGTAACAATCGATACTAATTGTTACCGTCCGTCTTCAACACAAAATTTCGCCTAAATATACTTCGCCATTGATTCCCACATAGATTTTTTCCTGACCCGTTTCATTACGCTTATCTCGTCATTCAGTCACACAAAACACATGCCTGCAAACATACACTTACCTCCTTCTGTTTTTACCATATGAAACAAATCAAACCGGATAAAGCAATCGACTTTGATCCTTTGGGCATTCAATTCAATTTAATTTCGTATGCAAAACGGAGGATCGCAGAGACACCGACTGAAATCCGTGTGTGTGTGTCACAGTCACGAGTACGAGTGTGGTGTATGCAGTCGACCATCTCCTTTCCCACAAGAGAGAATTTTCATTTACATTTTCCCTTGAATAAAGTTACAAACCTCTTAGTGTCATGACCATTTGACATTTGAATAGCCACTGCTTGGCTGGGCTCATATTATACTGCCAATATAGAAAAGACAAGGGAGAGAGAGAGAAAATCAAGACCACCGCAACTATTTATACACACACGTTGCCAAAGTTGATAATGTGATAATGCGGTGACAAAAGATTTGTACTCAGGAGAGAATTGGTTTATCATTCTGATCTCCATCACCCATTCAAACACACATCAGTGCACCTACAATGAATGAACACATCGCGCCTGACATGACGAGAGGAGAGAGATTGGGATTCCGTGTGTAAACGTAAAGTAAAGGCGAAATAGAGTTGTTGTCAGAGATGTATTCTTTAAACTTTTTCAAACCCTTGTGACTTATTTTGTATGCAAGCCCGATACAAAATAATGTCACTTTAATCCTTTCAGACAACAAAGGCGGAAAGCAAACGTCTCTCTCTCTCGTGAACGAACGGTATCTCTGCTGTTGAACGTCAAGTGTACATAAATGCGACTGACATACCCCTAATATCATGCTGATTGAGTTCCGCTTTGTTTTATCCCGTTCTCATATATATCCTCCTTCCACTCCACGCGAAGATATAAAAAATATATATGATGAATATATATTCTGAGGCTGAAAATTTTAATCTGTTTGCAAAATAACAGAGTGTGCGTTGATGTTGATATAAATAAGATTTACATTTTTCAACTGTATTCAAACTTTTGAATAAAGAATGCTTTGATATATATAATTTATCCCTTTCAATGAGTTTTTAATTTTTCGACCTACCAGAACACGAACTTAAGTCTACTGTTGGAGGTCACTGTTGCGTGTAATGTACTTTTAATATACTTATCTTATAACTTGACGAAACAACTCCATAAATTTTTTATATGCAATATAAAGAGAGATGACGATATGCATGGCACGCTGCGCTGCGTCCGTTTTCAATATGTTCGAGAAGCAATAGTATATGTATGTACACACTTTCGAGATCATCCTTGTCAGTTACAGATGTGTGGTAATAAATTGAGATGACCGCGATATAATGTATATCTTTTCATTTCAGCTTCACATTTTAATAATGCGATTTAAAGTCTTTTGATTCAAAATCATATATAGCATTTATAATAAAACAGAACTTTTTTTAAAAAATGACCTGTACAAAAGAATGACTATACACTCAGATGACGCGGATAGCACGTCTGAATGAAGTGATCGATTCAACACAAAAAAGACTATATAATATACACACCATCTTCTATACTCGATAGCTAGCAATCAGAACTAGATCAAGGTAATAAATTAAAATTTTCAACACTACGAAATATGAAATCATGAAAGTACAAAAAGGCAACACGTATATAAAATTCGTTTTGGGAAACAGCAGATTGCGAGGATACCTCACACATTGCAATAATATAGGCATATATGTACACCTGCAAAGGCTGCCCTTGTACATATTTCCAAATACAAGGGTGCTCACGAAATTCTTTGTATAATGAAGTTTAACTGAAAATGTGATAATACTTGTTACAAAACACGTGGCGTACCGAACGCATTCTATTTAGTCGATTAAAAATTCAGACTACCATCAGCTCTAAACTTACTACTAGATATACTCTGGAAGAAGATATATATAGACTATATATTTCTCACGAGACCCGTTATGTCTCATCTTTATTTCCCTTGTTATCTCGAGGTATTCTAACAACGCAATCTAGACTACTAATTGTTGATGCTTCGCTATGCCTCACTGGACCCGAGCACTCAAACTCGCCAATGTACAAAGTGTCCCTAGTCGTTTTCTGGTCCTTCTCATTCCTCCCACTTATTTCACCTGACTGCGTTTTAACAGCATCACAGCAATTTACTCCGACAAGCTGAGGGATAGAAGTGGCAGCATCAACTGAAATAGTATTGTTGTTCGTTGCCCGCTGACTTATTTCGATAAGGCTTTGGAGCTCCTCTTGGAAGTACTCCATGAAACGAGAGGCAAACAAGGAATGATTTGGGATCGTTTCATCAACGCAAATCGACATGGTGAGGTGGTCACCATAACTAATGAATCCAACCACTATAGCGGTTCGGTACTTGAGTGGCGGAAATAAGATAAGACTAGTCACTTGATCTCCTCCGAAAAGCTGGATTCTTTCCGCGGGGCCAGGAACGTTTGAGAAGCCGACAGTGGACCTTGCCGAAAGACCAACAAGCTTCTGGAATGGAGTCATCATTATTCCACACAGGTGAGCTATTAAAGTGTTCACAGGTTTCGTGGGTGGTGGGTTGAAACTCTTTGTGTACTTATCACACTTGGCCAGCCGCGCTCGTGAGTTTGTCACGGACGTTGGAACAGGAAGAATATGCGAATAAAAGTTGTTCAACGGGTGGAGGGTCCTGTATGGTAAGTCAGCGTAGGGAAGAATCGCCAAAACTTGTTCAGGTACTCGGGCCTTGTAATCTCTAAATAGTCTCGTGAAGGCTGCCGTTATGCAAGATGAAAGTAGAGCTGTAAATGCCGGCTTGGTTGTGCCATCCACCACTGTCACATTGGTTGATGCTGCTGATTTGATCATCATGTCACTTGGTTCCAGTGCATCGCCAGCAGAGTGAGGAGAGACAGTCGTTGGCATTCTGATCGCTTTAATTTGCTTCATGGAGAGGGAAGAATTCCACCGGCAAGTCCCATTGTTTTTCACAAAAGGTCCGTGAAAAAAGTTCGTTTCTCTCCAAATGTAAACCATTTGACGGGAGAAGTAATGTGGAAACAAGAGGATTGTTTGAGTCCACCGTAATGCTCTTGTTGCGAACGGCTCCGATGAGCTGAAGTAGTGGCTGCTGAGCGAGGGTGACTTCCCCATCGGATCTATGGAGGGTCGGACAGGATGATCGGCGAATGCATAACGGAACATCTGAACCCATGATATTGCATCTCCGTACGAGTGATGAATTGTGAATACTATTCCGTATTCTGTTTCTTCAGTGGATGTTGTTGTTGTCGTGCTCTTCGTAACAATATGAAATCTCCATTGAGGCATTTCCTGGCTCATTCTTGTCACTATACATTTTTCCATCACCTTTTGCATACGCTCCTCCAAGCTTTCCTCGCGATCCTCTTCAATTTCCTCTGCGGAGAAATGGTTCTGAGCACAGAACTCCGTATCCTTTTTCATACAATAGAATAGAAACTTTTCCACTATAATCCACTTTAGCTTGTTGTATGGCTCGTAAGAATCACTGTTCTCCTCTTGCACATAAGTGCCATTAACTTTTCTCACTCGGAGTCGTGTACTAAAATTTAAAACCTTCCTCTCGAAAGTGTCCACAATCTTGTCCAGATTGGGATGACCTTTGCACGTTAACCCAATCACGATATTTGAGCTACTTGCTCCGAAACCAGTCTCGACAGCCCACAAGGCATCCGCACCTCGCTCTATCAGTTGATACAGTCCTCGGTAGTAGCACGTGGCGAAGGCGAGTCTCACGAACAGTCTTAGAGTGGAGCTAAATGCAGCTGCAAATAGCAAATTGAATAATAGGACGATCCCAAATATATAGCAGAAGAGAGCTATAAACAATTCTAGGACGAAGATTCCAATTTGACAAAAGTAGCCTTTAACTTTCGTAAATTTACTGAACTTGTAATTAGTCCCTTTGGTGTCTTCAACACTGATGTTGTTATTGTTGGAAATATCTATCTTAATATTTCCCATCGGTGGTAGTTGCCGACTGCATATCATTCTCGGGCAGCTGGACGAGTCCAAGTCTTTGATTGTCGAATTTGGCGAGAATTTCAGTGATGGACTCATTTTGCAATCCTTTGTCAAAATAAATAATTTCGAATCCTTGCTTTTATTTCAATTTTTCCCAATTGATCCGCAAGCGAAATGACAGAATGAGTTGAGTGCAACCACCATGCTTGTCCTGTCGAACGTGGGTGCATATGTTTTGGCCAATGCACTCAAACTATAGCTATAGTGCTGCTAGTATGCAAACAAAGTCTCGTGGCGACTCATAGCCACATTTTTGTAGAAGACCACTCTACGACACTAATTATATTTATGCAACTCCATAAGTGGATAGAGTGAGTATATATACATTCTCTGTGAGCATCTCGTTTGCTTTTTTTGCGAACAAAGGTTGCAAGTCAAATACAACGTTTACAGTTCATTATTTCACTTACACAGCTTCTGAGCTACACGCACACTTCACGTCTCTTCTAAAATGTGTTATTATATGTCTTCATGAATTTTTGGCATCTTGTGTGCACATCGTGCCGTATGTTACCGTCGAAAAAAGGCATAAAACCTGATTCTGTGGAGAAGCTCGTAATATCTTGATCCCTTGATCGTCAACACGTGGACATTGCTTCTGCCTTTAAGATAAGGGAGACACGATGATGTAACTTGAGATCGGAAGCACAAAATATATGAAATATCAGTAAAATATGAATTTAGAACTAATTGGATACAATGTTTTCCTTTTGGGCCTAATGTGGCATGTGTGCATGTCGCAAGTAGGTTGTGAGGCACGATGAGACAATTTGTTTCCACATGCAGCAAAAACTGACGAACTGTAAACTGCAACTTAATCAAACATCAGAGTCAAATTGTGAGGATCCGAAACGTGATGAGTAGGTATAACGAATTATGGATGATTTGTTTATGTAACACTGGCAAATGAAAGGGTAGCGAAGAAGCAATCACTGATCTGAATAGCTTTGTGAAGTACTAAGTACTTCCGAGATCTCTGATGATAGTTATAAGAATTAGGAACCAGGAAGAAAAAGTTCACCAAGTGCAGAGTGTCGATCGTTTTCTGAAGTACCCAATGATTTCACATTTTTAGTGCAAATTCCTAGTGCTGATTTGTAGAAGCCTTTAGCTAGTGTCCTCAATAAAAATGCATACAAGTTATCCAGAAAAAACAGTTTCAAAACTCAAATCCACCATCCACCACACACGTAACGACCACATTGTGCACCGACTTTTTCAACATGAACTCCTTCAAAAAAAACTGCTGAATCCACTTGGTTGCTTTTATTGTCTACGTGAGTTTGCAACTGTGAGCTGAGATTCCATATTTTCTCAGCAAAACATGATTATGTCACACAAACGGCATGCATACACAAACAAGCACAGGTGAAGTTGAAGTAGCGTGGACAATCAACACAGAACTTGAGCCAAATTCACTATGCAATATAATATGCAACTTGCACTCTCGTTCTATATGTGACCACATGTAAAGTCGAAATACAGCAACTTCTGTACAATAATTTTAATCCTTAAACATACACGCAAAATGCGCAGGTATGCACATTGTATGTAACAATATAATATCCCCGTGCTTTGGTAGTTTTTGATTTTATGGATATTACTGTGCTCACCACGAGTGACATATGAGGATAAGGTGCTCAGGGATATTTCGACTGCCTGCAGTCACCATGTATCCACAATTACGCTAACAATTGGACTTCCATTTGCGAAACGATGCTCTTGCCTTATAGCAAAGTACAGTTTAAGTTGTAGTTCATATTTACCAAATCATACTAAATTAAGGCAGTCTTTTTATGAAGCTGACAAGGAGCCACCGTCAAATATATCTTTTATTATTATTATATGCATTTTATTTCATTTAATCCGTACTCTGTCATGCCATATTCCTCTCACTCTTTTTCATTCATCAAGATTCTTTGAATGCTCTTCGCTTGCATGCATCGTCTCATCCATTGTTGTAGGCTGTAGGCTGCTGAAGTCAAAGGAATAATATTGCATGTTGCAAGTTGCCAATCCGCGTCAATATTTGCAATGCAACAGAGAGCAACGCAAATCAGCAACAATCGAACAATACGATTTGGGATATATACATATAATAGGTACGACGTGTGTCCATACGACCTATTATTTTGCTCTTGTGTTAACAATACAAGAATTTCACTTTTTACCTTTTGTTGTGGTGGTTGTTAGATTTGTAGAAGTTCGTACCTAGCGTGCCCCATATATCGTTAAATACTTATTTGTATACCATACCGCGCAGTTCCTTGTTAAATTTACTACGCCGGTGGTGTGGTGCGATATACCTTTGTAAATGAACATGTTAGACATTATGCTAATAAGTCATATTAAATATATGAGTAAAAATGGTCGCGAGCGGCTGAAGAAATATATAATATGTTTCAATGCATTACACTTTTTATTCGAAATGCACCATGCCGAGCATGCAACATCAAGTGCACAGAATGTCTACTCAAATAGTATTCACATTCACACCGCAACAATCACATACTAAAATGTCTTGGCTTGTGATTAAGATTGTGCGCACAAGTTAGTTTTACACATTGAAAAATTCACGAGAGCATCTTAGCATGCAAAGTAAGTCACATATGAAATGAAAAAGGTTGGCAGTCTGACCTTTGACTTTTTTACGTGTTTAGCGTAGCAAAACGTTGACAAAGTTTGCATAAATAATAATGATCATGAATATAAGCTTGATAATGCGTCGCAGCGTGGACTATGGTCAATTAAATGAAGTGATAACTGTGTGCCGATATTTTCTTGAAGAAGTTAGATTAAGATAATAGAGGTTGAGGAGGATCAGCCTCGTGCACGGTTTAATGTAGCTGCCAAAAAAAGCTGCCATACAAAACTCAATATGTGTCGCGTTGATCGTAAAAATCCTTAAGGTTTGGGTTAATGTGAATTTGTGAAATTAAAACAAGCACATTATTGTATTATATTGTTATTATTGCTTAAGAGCATTCTTGACGTCGTCATTTGTGCAAGTTTTAAACTTGGACGATCAGATAATCTGCACAGCTCCAATTAAATAAAGGATTACGTTCATCAAAAAATTAGAGGATGTTTCATATTCATCGTGATGATTCGCTATGCATGCATATAAAGATACAAAAGGTTCATGGAAGTGCATAAAATGCACAAATTTGCCACATAAACTGAAAGTGGTTGCCGTCAGCTCAAACTGACACTGCGAGACATATTTTGGTACAAATGATGCAGTCTGGTACTTGGATATCATAATAATAAACATCATGACTTAATTAGTATTTATTTCTTTACTGCGATTTCAACAATGGCATAAAATGTGCTGCATTTCATATGCATACCCCATAATATAACTATTTTGAAATTTCCTGCAGTACCAGCAAACTCGAAACACCTTAAGTCAAAGGATACCCAAAATGTGTCAACCCTTGAATTTTCCTCATGAATTCCAACATTTCTTTGAGAGTGCAGAGGTGAGGTCGGAGTTGAGTGATTTGCTATCTTGCTAATTTCGTCCATGTGCAATATGACAAATATGACGAAGTTTTGTACTTTTCCTAGTGATTAATTAGGACTGGGACGATCTGAAAAGTAATCGACAATGACATGAATTCATATCCTTTGTTGAAGATTAGAAAAATCCTTTCATGTGAGCGACAAGAATTGGCCACAGATAAACTGACTATTGTTTCTTCGATTTCTGCAAAAAAATCCAATAAATTTGAGATTCTCTCCTGTCAAAGTGCTATTTTTCATCTTTTAAGCAGGATATGTTAGATTCACACGCGGAGCTTTATCAATATTTGTAAAAAGTAGGTGCTTAATCTTCTCAGACAATTTCCCTTAATTAAGCACTGAAACTTGTCCAAGGTTTCTAAGTTGCTTGTGTACGATTGCACAAAAAAAGGCGAGTGCACTTGAAAAATTATGCTGTTTGTATAAGTAATAGACGAGACGTAATACTACTCTGATGGGGTATATGCTAGAAGAATGAATCATATAGTCACATTTTGTGAATTGTTGACAGGAAAGATTGCTATCAAAGCAAGCATTGGGTGTGAATGAAGTTAGCAGCATAAAAATATTCCATCGTAAAGTCAACAGTACCGATTACATCTCTTGACTCTTTTGCTTCTTGTTACTACTAAAGCGAGGTTTTCCCAAAGGGGTTATTTACATCTTCCACAACTGATTTAGATTTGAGATGATGATGATAGTTAGACAACGGTCTACACAATTCCATTCAACATAAGAAAAGAAAAAAATTCCCATGCACTCAAACGCAAAATCACACTGAACCAGGCCAATGTCAACTGCAAATGTGTATATTAAGTATGAACGAACAATGAACCAAGCATAATGGAATATAGGCCATGGAGTATGGAGTGAAGCTCTGTATATGGCCGTTAATAATGCATTTAAGAGTGATTAGATTTGAGCCGCATACTCTCTTCAGTTAGCTATACAAAATTTTTGGACATGGTTTAGGATTGTGACGTCAACATGACAGTTCAATCGTGATCGAGTGTGGAATATGCTTGCAATTATTCTGTGCGGCATACACGAATAAAAGATTAATTAGTGTGAGCAAAGCACCCTGATCGCCAATAGTTTAATCGTTTTCTTGTTATTTCGTACCACTGCAAAAGGATGAACAGACATGCCCACTCGCTTCTTAGATTGTTAGACACGAGTTACGGTTCAGACCTAAAGTCTGCAAATTAATGCATGTACTTAATTATTCTCTATAATAGTCTGTATATATGATTAATATAATTAAACCATTAGTATAACAACGCCAATACGATGCTTGTAAAATCAGTTGCCTTTATTTAATGCATTTCCGTGCAGTAAATGATTTTAGCAATAATCTTGAGAATTTCAAAAGGATTATTTGCCTATATTGAAATATGGGGAGTGTGCCAACCATAACCTTCATCCAAACTTGAAAAACATATTTCAAATTCAATCATGCAATCCTCAATAAACTCACTTATCCACAACCAGACCAAGTGAGTGACAAACTTGAACAATTTTCAATACAGGGTGACTAAATTCAAATTACATCATTGCATGAAAATGTTTTTAACTTCAACAAGTCTCATAAGATGAAGCAAACACTCATTCGTCTGTAATAAAATGATAATTTGCACGCACCAGTAGCCATACTCATGTTGTTGAATTGGATGATGCCTAAACTATGCAAGTGCAAACAGATTTTTTCCTAATCACTCTGCGGACCAGGTAATGAAATCTCTCGCCTTTTGCAACACATCGTTTCCTATTCCATATAGCATGTCACACAAGACACAAGCCTTTTCTATCATTTCATTTTGAGTGAAATGGGTGTCAGTCAGCCTCAAATATTGGGGGCACTACTGCAATATTTCTTCCCCGTGTGCACGACGAAAAAATCCACTCAAATAAGCAAGCACAAATTACTGCTATCTACAAGCACCATATATATCTGGTCGGAATACCTAGACGTACCACTCGCATGTGAATTTCTTCTGAAGTGACAATGCGTTTCAGACTTTTGATGATACAAAAGTCAACAAGATGATTCGATACTGGCCATAGTCATCTCATAATGATCGAAAATGATGTAAGGTTACCATTAGAAAATATATCCCTTATTGCGGAAAACAGAAAAATGTGGGCGACAAGTTAGCGCTGTTCATTACTATCCATTTCTATGTCTAAAAAGTACTCGACGAGAGGTCAAAATTCAAAGAATTTTTTGTTTGAAATAAATTAGAGCAAGACTGAAGAAGCAATCTATTTTTTGTTTGTTCGGTAGTATTTACGTATGCACGTTTTCCTGATGTTGCAATGGTATGGTCAAGTCAAGTGGTTAGAAGCAAACATTTTATTTATGACTTGCTCGATCGTTCAAGAACCATTTTCCTACAAGTCACATACTCGTGACTTTAATGCATATTCTCGAGACTCGAGACAATATCACGTACATGCTTGCCGCAACCAGAAAAACCAGCAGAAATTCTAGTAACTAATTGACTCATTATCATCTTATATCCTAGAATTAAGTTTTAGCTTCACACACAATTTTTATGTGCCCAAATCTGACGGTGACTATAAGGGTCTCAAATCTGATCAGCCCTAAGTTGATTATAAATTCATTATAAAATTGCTTACAGTTTACAATTGTTAGTAATATGGATTTATACTGTATACACCTAATCTTGCTAGCTGAACACATGCCCAAAAGTATGCATACAACATGTCAGGGCAAAACCTTTTTTGCTGTTATCAATGATTTAGATCAAGGGAACCACGTGTAAAATCAGTTTCATCTCTAGATTCCAATAAAAAATAATTGTGCACAATTACTAGTTTACCCCTAACCTAACAAGCTTGTGCATACGACTGTAAATATCAGCGTCAAGATAATATTCCAATTCAAATATATGAATTATTTATTAAGCAGTATGACCAGGTTAATCATTCGAACACGTCATATCTAAAAAAAAGTATACGATAGATTATGACTAATGAGACTCGTCCTAAGGGAATTTTGTTACGCCGATGACTTGAGATCTAACATCTAACACAACTTGATTGAGCTGTACAAAAAAATATATTAAAATATGCCACAGTAGATTGATATCGTCATTCGTCACTCCTTGAGCTGTGTGCATATATTTGCAGATATAATTTGGGAGAGATATAGTGAACCAGCGCTATAGCTTTTAATAACTGAAATTACGTTCATCATATGTATGACCGCGTTACAAGCTATAGACACTAGACTCTATTCTAGTGGAAATCGCTATTATCGAAAAGGGTATAGAATTTACTCTTGCATTACATCATGTTACATGTACCATTCTCATCCTGCTGAAAACTATCTCAAGTTACGCAATACTAAACTATGCGAGGCCAACGTCTGTGGGGGAACTTATCATTATCGTGATACATCCGTACACACACATACTGCTCAAGCATATTATAGCACAACAAAGTGCGTTTGTTTACCGAGAGCCAAATTAGTAAAGTCCCATTGTTTCACATGTGACCTACGACACACAGCGTTGTCTTCCTTTCTTAATTTTGATTCCTTCCTGTTCTGTTGTCACTGCTCTCCTATATGACTCCTGTCGAATTTGACGGATCAACCGGCGTGCCGATTTTTTTTGCCAATTTTGGTATGTCTATGATATAAGATAAATATGTATATGCAACATGTTCATTCAGCGTTCAAGATGATAGATATAATGCTGTGTGAGACTGCTGTGAAGTGTGATTGGCACGAGCGCGTAACGAACAACAAAAATGACTAATTATGATGATTGTAGATATAATGGGAGTCCAATTTAGGGCAAATCACATTCCAATTCCAATAGACCTCTTCAAAGCTTCATGCATTCCTAACTTAATACATAAGATGCCACATCTATGTAGCGAGTCGGATGCTATTTAATGTGTAATGAAAACAGATTTCGGAATATTTGATGAATTGAGTTTGAATTTGAAAGGTATCCTATTTTTTGAAAATTTACGTAATTTTAGGACAGTCTCTTTACCTGCAGCCTATATAATACATTTTCAATTATAATGATCGTCTTGATTGTGATCATGCTTGTCATCATTAGTGATTCATATATGAAATGCATTCTAGTTCTGATTTTGGAATATCATTATTCGAATATATCATTAAATCCTTATTATAGACACGAATTAAGGGCTCCTTAGCTAATCGTAAGCTCACTGTAAAATATTTTAAGCTGTACCACACTTCTGTTTTATTTTACTAATTGCCCGTAATCACCAAAAGCAAATGAAAGGTGTGGATTTTCAATTTGGAAGTTGAAAATTGTTGTTTGGTTTACGAAAACTGCGACGGCTGCCGAAACCTTGAGTCTCAAAGTTTACATACGTCTATCTGAAGATGCTAGTAGCCAGTTTGATGAGCTGTTGCAAGATGCTGTATTTTTTCAAACCATGGATCGTATCCAAGTATCCACATCACTCGTTCAACTTTTTTTTCCTTCTTCTTTACCTATTCCAATCCGAAGGTAGCTAATTGATTTCAAGTGGATTGGAGCTTTTATTTAGAAAGTCCACACTTGAGAAATGCCACACAGGGAGAAATGAGGAAAGTAACGAACCGAGTGTGCCAAGTGCGCATTCTTAGTTGAAAATGTGTTGTATTATTTTTGTGTGTGTATGGAACGCGCTCTATAGATACTATTGAATAAAAGTGTATCTCTGAGTGAAGAGCCAGGCTCATCGTTCAACATCAATCAGTCAAGCGAGCAAGTGAATGAGAGGAGGCTTTGGATTCTCGAGTCAAGTGCCACTGCAGGTTAATGGATCTTTGTTTACATCACGTATATAAGCCCTCCATTCTTCAACCTATTCAACTATATCCTTTCAGAGAGGTCTGCGTCTGTCTGCAAACCATAAAGTGGCCATTAAAAGGATTCATGCATGCTTGTCAATTGGTGAATGGTAGAGAGGAAAACGTTTGAAGTAATCAAATAGTAATACTTACGAAATATTTGTACATTTAGTCAGCAACATTTTTGTTTCTTATATATTACCAGTATTTATTTGGAGGAACCGATACAAAAATCATATGAAGCTATGCACTGTAGGCATGCGTTCCTTTTTTATATGAACAAATTTTGCTTTGCTACGCATTATGAGCCGGGACTCGGGACATCAAGTTCTGGAGAATGCAAACATTGCCGGAGAAAATACACTTGAGAAAGATGAAGCACAAACGGTTCAACGACAAATATACTTGTAAAACTGTCGAATTTGATTTGTACTTACGACGTGGCCACCTACAATGACGTTTTTTATAGATAAGAAGAACGCTATGTATTTTACGAATGTCATTTTTCGACGCGAAAAATAATATTGCTCAATTTTTTAAATCCAGGCCGCATTGTCGTTGGTAATCGTCAAGTCAAGCTGAAAAGACACATCTCTCTCTGTCATGTTGCAAAAATATAAACCCTGAATTGTGAAAATCCTCAAATCTTGCTCCTTAACAGATTCAAGATTGGTTAGGACATCCACAGATGGGTTTGCACAAATAAACTCTACTTTGTTCACCAATTTTTCGGCACTTTGTCCATTCGAGTTTCTCTCAACAAGATGATTCCATATCATGAAGCTCCAGTTCTCGACCATGAGAGCAGCATAAAACTCCCAAAAAAATCCAGATGGAAAACAATTTTTCATTTTTATGGGACAATAAAAGTTAAAAGTCAAATCATTTGACAATAAAAACATTGCAGGTAATGATATCAAATAGGAGACTGCTATAATAAATCGTCAGTTTGATAATGATACGATACGTTTTTCCAGAAGAATTTCGCTATGTCTTCAGCTATCTCTTACGTACGGCTTCTGGGCTTCCACCAATTAATTGCAGATTCACGATTCGACAGCTCTTTCTCCAGAAACACATAGACTATTATCATACAAATAGTTATATATTTGAATAAGGCCACAGTTATGCCACAATCCGAAAAAAGTAGAAAGGAAGAGTTGCTTCGTAGTTCTCTCGTATAATCAGATTAAGCCCATAAAATACAATGCACACACATTTCTCGTAGGTGTAACTCCCCACAAAAAAACGCTTCATCGAGTATTCCATAAAAATACATAAATACATTGTTTTTTCATCATTCTAACCTTTCCCTGGAATAGTGCTCTCTCAAACGTCTGCTCCCAGTTGTGGAGAGAATGGAAGGGTTGGGTTGGAGTCATTTTAAATTATGTGTATGAGGATACTTTGGTGAAATGGCGAGTGTTTTGCATTCGAAAGGGTTAGTTTTTTTCTATTGAAAATAAAGGATGAAACGAATGGATTGCTTCAGAAATTGCTTTAAACGAGGAGCATTCTCACTTTTTATTGCTCTATGCAAATACCGTCGTCATATTGTCAAATTATGCTTTTGGCATAAACTTTGCTTTACAGTTGCACACACACATCGAATATATACATACTTACTTACCTATGCGAGGTTTATGTCAGTATAGCAAGTACATTATTTTTGATTTCCAAAGTTCTGCTCTGATCTCCACTCAGCAGAGTTCCTTTACTTAATCATTTGACCAAATTGGGACATCAAGATATCAAGTTAATTTGTTGAATGATGTAAGCAAACTGAGATTTGTTAATTTGTTTGCTGTTCCATCCTTTGTTCACAATTATCGCAAAAGCGAGCTTATTTAAAATACATTTTGTAAGCTGGATCGAGTTTATGATTAGATATCATCATGAAAAACTAAATATTGGAATTTAAATTAATACGGTACATTGAACTGCCTTGCAGAATTTCAAAATATTTATCAAGTTTGGCAGTAGACTCATAAAAAGTTGAATGCATTAATTGTGAATGAGGCACTGAACCTGCAAGGTTGCGTTATGACAAAGTAATTTCTAACGTCGGTAACGTTCGTACCGGGGGTGGGGTATGCCAGCTTAAATAGCATAAGCGTAGGTGCTTACAAACTTGTCACACTCACTAATGAACACACTAACTATAAAGATCACGTGACAGTTTCATAAGAGTTCAGCTTCGTGTTGTCATGATGGAGCTCCTGTTGCAGTTGCACACAGACGTTATCGACTGTCTGCCGATGCCAAATATTTGCAATGATTTGAAAATGATTGAAGTAATAATTGTTCGACAGTGAATTATTTTATCAGAATATGCGTTCATTTGAAACAAGGTTGCGTTATATTCACTCAAGGTTTAACAATGTATTTCTTAAAAGTTGTGGTTTATGTAGTTCATCCATGTTGACTTGAAGAAGCGTATGTGTTGTGTTGAAGCAGTATTGCCAATGGTTCGGCCGTCATTAAAGATAATATGCTACAATCTTCAGAAATAATCAATCGAATTTAATACATTCTTTATAAAATAAACATTATTATTATCATATGTAATTGCAAATTTAAGTGACGTAATTTAAGTGGGCTAAGTTTAGTTGGTCTTCGGTTCATTTTCCTCTGCAAGAAACAGCCTTTTACATGCGACCTAAAAACTGTTTTTGAAGAGAAATAGTATTAAACTCATAATGGTGACTTTAAGCAAGCAATGAGTATGTCATATCCATATCATTTTCCAACACCTGGATTACGTACGTATATTACGCTTAAATCGAAGTTGCATATATGTATATGTGTATAAGCATTTCATTCGACATAATATATGACACGCCGTAGGTACCCTAAAACATGCTGGACATCTCATTTTTTGAAAATTATGCACACTGAATCTAACACTTTTACACAAAAATGGAATGAACAAAGGAAGACCTAACAAGTAAGTCAAATAGTGCTAAGCCGGATTCGCCAGTTCACCACTCCATAAAACGGGAGCCGGTTTCCATTCTCAAAATACAATACTTTGATTTATGAGCCGTAACATTGGCATTTGGGACAAGACTATGAAGCATCAAAAAATGGAGATGAGACCCGAATCTATTCTGCTTGTAGGAAAGTGTATTACATTATCATAAAAAGTCAAGGAGCTTGGAAACTGTCATTTACAATGCTCTTTTAGGCTAAGTAGCACATGATTGCACAGATTTTGACAAAGTTTCACATACATTCATTCTAGGACATAATCGCATGTGTCCAACATTGCTAATTAAACGGGATTTCTGTACGGTGGAGATATTTTGGAGTAAGGGGTCTTGTACAGCAGTTCACGAGAGTATACAATGTGTGAGAATACCAAACTAGACGACACATTCCAATATACGATTCCTTGTTAAGTTCCAGATTTTAATCGCAGGTAACTTAAAGTAGATAGTTTCATAGATCTATTTGATTGGAAACTACTTCAAAAATCATCCCACCAAATTTTCAGAGCAACTCTCTTGCTCTACTTTGGAGCAATTATTGTCAATTTGTCAGTGCAAATTTTAATAGATTTCAGCGAAATGAATTCAACGATTTCCAACGAAGTGTCGGCCACGAACAACACGAACCAAATCTATATTCACAATGAAATTTCGGAGTCCTCGGAAACATACACCGAGAACAGCACATTGTTGGAGGATTTCGTGAGTGAACAAATTTCATAAAAGTCCCTATAATTTCCCCTACTTTCAAATAATAGTAATTATTGGATTTTTTGCATGGTTCAAAGGAAGTGCCAACAATCATTCCAAGAATTAGCTTCGTAGACGGGGATTACGATTCGGAGGAGTATTACGTTACCCCCTTCTCCATCCTACTTCTCAACTTTGCTCTTGTCACATTCCTCATGATCACCATTGGGATCGCCATTTACCCCGCGATGAGAAAGTACTGTGGTTCAACTTTCACACAGAATGGGAACTGGATTGAAGACACTGATGAGCCAGTGTCAGTCTCAAGTCTCAGCTTTAGTAACCCTTCGTTTGCACTGCTACAACAGAATAAGCATACCACGACTATGAATACGACGCAGAGTCAGAGTGAGATGAATGAGTTGGCGTCTGTTCCGGATAACTACAATGACGATCCGGAACAATTAACCGAAATTCACATTGTGGATTAGAATTTACAGGATGTGGTCCAATCTATAAGATTTTTATATGAGCATATCTGAATTTCATGCAAGCCTCTACATTTATTTATTGTTCTTATAACCTTTCCAGTGGACTAGGGACTGACGATGAGTATAGCGGTGATAGTAATTAATTAAGTTTCCATTGTGAATTTTAAAATGGGTTGAAATCCACTAAACCACTTGCCATCTACCGATACACAACTCATTGCATTTCACCATTTCGCCCACTTTGTTTGTACACTCTCTCCCATCACATCATCATCACTCAATCCAATACGCAAACACACAGTGTGCAAGTGTGTGCTTTTAAATCTGAGCTGGGGCTCTATATAGCTTGGCTATATGGCTTCACGTTCATGGTCCAGATCCAAAGTTGAAAGCATCTATGGCTGGCTTGGCTCACGGTCTGTGGTCTGGGATGTGAATACATGTGTCATCATCATCGTATGGTGGTAGCCTAGTTGAGGAGGTACACATATTATGTTTGTGATTTCTGCATCTGTTCTCTGCTCCTCGAATGTCATGTCTTGTATTCGTATGGATTCACGATATAATCATAAATCATCTGCTTCGATATGAAAATCTTTTCTGTCAAACTTGGTTTATAATTAAAAGTAGGTGTGTGCTGTAAAGCGGTACGCTTATGTTTTTATAAGCTACCTTAAGTAACACTTTCGTGTACAAAACTCCAGCTCATACTGGTGTCACTGGTGCATTTAACAACATATATGTATATATCAACTATCAATTTGCGTGGTCTATAATTAAAGTTAAGCAAGTGTTCAAGTTTTTCGAGCTGCTGGAGTACCAACTACCAGGTACCAGCCCATTTTCCATTTACAGCCGGGCAGCGTAAAACACCTCAGGTGAGATTAAATTTATAGTTTAAGCAGGGCTCTAAAAAAACTAGTATATATTCTAGTTCATAGTGTATATTCACATGAAAAAAAGGTTTTTTAAATTTGTTGCAGTTAAATCGGTATTTTGGACGAAGTGGAGGACATTACTATTGGAATCTGTGATGGATATGAGTTGAAATTTGATGTGAGTCGGGATCCAGACCACCCGAGCAGGCAACGAATTCCATTTAATTTTGCAAGAAAAAAACGAGTAAGGAGGAAACTTAACGTCTCTCTCCACCATGTCTGAAAAAGATTACAGTCCGTTGAGCTTGGCGTGTGTCAAGTCCTTATCGGACAAGTCGTATGACAAGAGACGGCAGGCAGCATCAGAAATTGAAAAGTACTTATTTTAAAATAAAAACTGACACAATTAGTATTTCTTGCATGCTTTTGTTGTGTATTTTATATTTTAATGTAAAATTTGATGTGATTGCAGAATGGTTAAGGATTTTGCTTCTATGAAAAATGCTGAGCAAATCCGGAAACTTTTACGTGTTCTCGGCCAAGACTTTACGATGTCGCAGATGCCAAACTGGAGGAAAGGTGGTATAATTGGGCTTGCAGCAACGGCAATGGCGCTAGGAAAAGTAATGAAAATTCTTCATGTGATATGAGGATAGATCTTTGTTATTAGTCTGACCAGTCTGAGATTAGAAGAATGTTTTCATTTTTCTGGATTTTTTATTTATTTAAAGGATTCGGCGAATTACATGGATGAATTAATCTTGCCAACACTCCACTGTTTTGGAGACTCGGACTCTCGAGCTCGTTATTATGCTTGTGAAGGCCTTTACAATGTAACCAAAGTGGCTCGGGGTGCTATTCTTGTACACTTCAATGAAATATTTAATGCTTTAAGTAAACTTGCTGCTGATCCAGACCAGAATGTTAAGAGTGGAACTGAAATGCTGGATCGTTTGTTGAAGGTTTGTTAAAGTTTGGAAGTAAAATCGAAAATATGGTTTCTGAAAACTTCCCACATCAAATTTTACGTAACGATTTAAAAAAATGTTTTAGGATATAGTAACAGAAAGTTCGTCGTTTGACTTGGTGTCGTTTATGCCACTACTAAGGGAGAGAATGTATACTAAGAATACATTTGCAAGACAGTTTGTCATATCGTGGATCTCCGTACTTCATGCCGTCCCTGATATAAATATGGTGATATTTTTACCAGAATTATTAGATGGACTATTTAATATTTTGGAGGACCAAACAATGGACATAAAAAGAATGTATGTTTGCTTAAAAAATGTTTTATAACAAATTTGCTTATGCTTGACTCTAATTTTGTCAAATTTGCTGTTTCTCTTCAGGTGCGAAAATGTATTGGGAGATTTTTTGCGTGACATAATTAAAAATCCAGCAGCCGCAGATTTTTCAAATATGATAAATATACTTATTGCTCATAGCCAATCGAAGGATGAATTACTGCAGGTACAACATCATATGATGACTACGGTAATTATTGCATGTTTGTGTCTGCAATACTTTTATTTTGCGATGGGTAGATGCCTTTGCAGTCAGGACAGCAACTGTGCATATTACCCATGTATATGTATCAGCTTGCTTGAGCAAATTTTTGCATAGTTTTAAAATTATCTTGTAATTACCTTCTATTTTTTGTTGCAGTCTACTACTTTCAAACAAGTACGTGCTTGTATTTTTTGGGATAAGTAATAAGTATTGATTTACATGTCATTGTACTGCTTAATTGTAATTTATATTTGACACGCGGATAGTTTGTTAATAGAAGAAAGAAATTTCTTTTCATTGTTACAAATTTGGTTTGGCTTAGCTAATGGCGGTGACATGGATAAAAGAGTTCGTAACCCTGGCCGGTCATGACATGGTACCGTATGCGTCTGGAATTTTAGCAGCCGTTCTTCCATTTCTGGCGTATGATGATGATGGAAGGAAAAGTAAATTATTTATTTTAAGCTGTGTAGTTTGATTTTCGCTGAAACATTAAATTTGTCTTCTGTGCTTATGTCTGATATGCATACTTGTGATATTTTAACAGACATTCGGGAAACGAGCAAAGCAGTTAACTACAGTTTGATGAAACTAATAACAAATTTCAGTGACACCGACAAAAGCACCTCGCATGCCTTAACGTCTTCCGACAACAAAGAACCCCAAGAGGCTCAGCAGGAACCTGTTCCGTCAGTTGATCTAAATTCTGTCATAGAAGTTTTAACTAGAAATTTACAAAACACAGCAGTGCCTACTAAAGTAGCAGTTCTTCGATGGATTTATCATTTACATTTAAAAATGGGGGACCAAATGTTCAAATATGTTGATGAAACATTCCCAGTGCTTTTAAAAACGCTATCAGATCCAAGCGATGAAGTTGTTCTACTTAGTTTAGAAGTATTAGCTGAAATAGTGTCATTCTCATGGAAGACAAAAGAAGGTATGTTATATATACGAAGCTAAATACGAGGCTATGTGCCAGAAATTCTCTCTCACTTACTCTTGTCTTAATTCTTTTCTTTGCAGATCCAAGAAATGTAGATGTTAAGGACAATACATATTTCGGGAAATTTATCGTTAGTCTATTAAGCCTATTCTCTACTGATAAACAGTTGTTAGAAGATCGTGGTGCGTTTATCGTTAGGTAAGTTTTAATTGGCAATAATGATTCTAGATAAAACATGAATTGTACTTGAATTGGAATGCAGATATGTGTGTCTAATCATTTTATTGCAGACAATTGTGCGTGCTGTTAAGTGCCGAAGCAATTTATCGAAGCATTTCAGAAATCCTTATCAAGGAAGATAATTTTAAATTTGCGAATGTGATGGTGGAAACATTGAACACAATATTGCTAACATCAGCCGAGCTTTTCGAACTTCGAACTCAACTGAAAGAATTAAAAACGAGAGTAAGTTATAACAGTTTTTTCATGTTTTGTGACATTGGAATTTAATTCTAATCAGTTATGGTTGGCTATTTCTCGTATAGGAAAGTTGTTCGTTATTTACGTGCCTTTATCGAACTTGGGCCCATGATCCTGTAGCGACTGTTGCCCTTTGCCTTCTTACACAAAACTACTCGCATGCCTGCGATCTCATTCGTACATTGTAAGACATGTTTTTTTGGAAAGACCATTTGCTACAAGTTAATTGCTCTCAATGCTAGATTAATCTCATGATATGATTCAAATTATTGGCTCTACTCTTTTCAGTGGCCAAATTGAGGTAACCGTAGACTTTCTTGTAGAAATCGACAAACTGGTGCAACTAATTGAGTCCCCCATTTTCACCTGTAAGTACTCTTCCTAATTACTCTATTGCAAATGCTTGTCCGTTTCTCGCTTGCATTTTTTATTATTGTTATTGCATAAGCACGTACTTTACTTATGTTTACTGGCTACTGCAGTGCACTGTGAATGACTTGACTGCAAGGAGTTTCACAGAGCTTACATAATTTACAAAGCATACAACTGCCTTATTGCGTATAGAGAAAGTTGCAGACAAATTTAAGTATTTAAGTTATGCCATAATAATGAAAGACGTGTTTGATTTATCGATCAGGCAGATAGCAACTTTTAAAACGTCTTGAGACCGTTTGTTTACTAACAAGCTTTATATTTATGTTTATGAATGAATACCATCTCATAGCACGGTAGAGTGAACAAATGACGTATAGATGTATGTAATGCACATCACAGTATTCACCACGCACCCATCAGTGCTTGTGGAACTACGCCTTCTTAATTACAAAGTTTCGGTACCATGCTTAGGTGCTCATTGATGTAGGCACTCTAATAATGTATAATGTACGGTACTAATTTATCTGATCGAAATCAAAAGTCTACTTTCGTAGTCCGTTGTAAACCATGCCATCATAGATAGAGTATGTGTTGTTTGAAAGAGAACATCAGCTACATATTGTGTGTTTATATATGAAACACTATAATAATCAAGTTCAATAACTGTAGCTTGCTTGCACTCGTAATGCTATATGCATTTTCTGGTTTAGAGTTACTGCTTGTTGGTAGTTTCATCTCTTTGATTTATTGTTACCCAGATCTACGCCTTGATTTATTGGATGGTCATCACAATACCGAATTAGTTCAAGCATTGTATGGTCTGTTGATGCTCCTTCCGCAAAGCGAGGGCTTCCATGTGCTGCAACGGAGGTTAAATTGCGTTCCTAGTTTTCACCTCCCACCAGGGAGCAAGTAAGCAAAAATGTTTTTCATTTCCTCAAGACCAAATTGAAGGGATATGAGAGGATTTGTCAATATATTTTGTTTTTGCGTGGATTTGCGTAGATTGCATGGTTCTCCCAAAATTGAAGAGAGGGCCTTCGTTAAGGAAATTAAATTTGATACACTTCTTGAACATTTCAAACATGTTCAGGAGTGCCATAGGAAGGCCAAACAAGCCGGCAAGGCAGCTGAACTAATTGACAAGGGAATGAAGACGATGGAACTGTAGGAATAATCGATCAAGATGTGATGGGGTTATAAAAGGTTTTTGGCCGGCTTTGTATATGATTATTTCATTACATTCCTACTATTTAAATATAGGATATACATAATATTCAAACACCAATATCTGAAGAATTACTTGCACTCCAATTCAAAAGTGTAGATTGTGATACGCAAAAAGTACATAAACTTAAGTTAACCACTTTTTTTGAAAAGTCGTAGCGGGTAGCACTGCGTTTTTTTTTGCTTTAAATTCAGGGTTCGTTGAGGGATTTGGTTCAATAATGAAGTTACACAGTAATAGACAACGACAAATGTAAACTGTCTTGCTCTAGTCTTTTTCATCTTTCAGATGAACAGGTATTACAATCATAAGTATACCTAAAAATACCGATTATGTAATTATTATTATTATGTGGTGGTCCAATAACTTCAAATTGGTTTTTATTCCGTTGTAGATAAGATACAAATGTTTCATAAAAAATTACAAAAGCATGTATTAAACTGTAACAATAAAGCATCGCGTGATTGAGTGGTACTCATTGTAGGACCATTTAAATTGCATCATGATCCATCATGGCAAATAAAACCCTAACATTAACTCGAAAACAGTTCAACTTTTTAATTCTACGTCAATTAAAAATAAAAGAATGTGTGGTACTATACGCTCATACGTAAATAAAAATATTGCATGAAAATATAAATTGTGTATACATTTGGTATATATTGTGATATTGTCCATGGATTATGGGTTAAGGCAACTCTTTTGCAGGTATTTAATTTTTTTTACATACTTCCGTTGGACTTTCCGGATAGATCGGAGTCGTTTTTACTGAGACTATTTCTGGTAGAGCTTGGATTGGACTCATACCCTTGACTTCCATCCGAAGATAACAGCGACAGAGTAAGGGTCTGAAATTGGTTGACAAGTTCTGCGTTCTCCTTCAATATGCTCCAAACTTCCTCTTGTACGCTGGTTAATTCCTTCAGTCCCTTATTGAAAGTTTTGACATACTCCCGTCGACTTGTTGAGCGATTACTTCCCTTCCGACTTGAAGGATGATAACTAGTTTCCAGGCTTCCAGAATTGCTAATGCTATTGTCTCGATCAGTCGTGTCAACAACTCCGTTTACTCCTCGCTCTCGGCTGTGCGTCCTCACGCTTCGTTTTTGTGGCGTGTATGGTTTCAGTCCGGAAGTTATATGATTCAAATCAGTCTGATATGTGGTAACTACTTCTTTCATGCGGAGCAGGTACAGTTCAAGTGTATCCTCGAATTGGTACGTGTCTTTAGCCAGGATTTCGGTTTGTATGAATGCAGCTTGCGCAGTCTTGTACCAATCGCTGAGCACTTCGGTAAGACGAATGATGGCGTGCTGGCATTCGTCATTTAATAATTCTGAGAGACACTTGGCCTTTTCTTGCATTTTTATTCTTTCCAAAATGTGGAATTGTTCGTCATTGTATGTCAGATTTCGCGTTGCTCTATCACGCAAAAGATGCTGCCAGGACTCACGAAGTTTACCAACGTGAGTAGCTGCTTTGATTGAAGCTCGTGAAATGTCTTTGATTTCCTAAAAAAATAAAACATAACAGATAACAGAGATCTACTTAGAATTCGTGCATATAAGTATGTAAAAGTTTGCAGATCATCTCGAGTGAAATGTATAAACTTGTATAACGTTTTCACATAGAGAAATGTATATTAAGAAATGACTTCTTGTTCTTACCGTAGTTGCTTCATCCCATTCATTCATGAGAACATTATTTTCCACAAAACGGTTATGGAGTTGTTTCACAGGCTGCTCTAAATCAGTAAGATGTCCACTCATGCTTTTGAACTCGGACTGCTGCACATCCACTGACTGGCCCATGCTCTCGACTTTGACGTTCACAGGTTTCTCCACGCTCGGCAGTGCACTCAAGAATGTGTGACATGCCTTATGAAATTGGCCCATCAAACTCAATTGCTGGTTTAAGGATTGTATCACACTTTGAACCTGGTAGCCTTCTTTGGTAACAGTAGCAAGCTCAGATGCAATCACTAGATTTATTGTTCGCACCGCTTGATTAATTAGACTTACACTTCTGCAGATTTTTTCGACTCGTCTCTTGTAACAGTAGCCTACGCCACAGGTATGTTTCGCTAAGCTGGCATCGTTCTCCACATTTACTAGATTAGGGAAAGCAGGGAATTTGGGCAAATCTTTGGTATCCCACTCCAAACAAACATTGTTATTTTCACGGTGGCAGAGGATTAATGGCATGTCTTCAGACGTAATGGGAATGGCTGAACTAGATTTCCTCCCGTTGTCCAAAAGTTTCACAACATTTGTTTCTTTGTAAAGCAGTATTTGGTTCTCTGGCGATATTTCAGTTTGGTCGGTTACAAGACACTGGAAATCATTCAAATCTTTTTGTACGTTAATATCCATATAGACGCGAAGGGACTGGATCCTGTTAACAAAGAACACATGCACTTTCTTCCTAGATAATATATTGAGCACTGCAGAGAAAAAGTCTTCGAAGCTCCACCTCTTTCGTGGATCAACTTCCATGAGACCTGCGAGAAGGGGAGTTATGAGCACTTTTAAACCAGCGCTGATCTGGCTGGTATTTGGTAGCTCCCGTTTCCACTCAACAGGTCCATTTTCAGTCGTTTGAATACCCGAAATCACTCCAGACTCTTTCTTCGTCGTTATGAAGTACATCATTTCCTTATTTTTTCTGCCACCGTAAGGCCTAAATGGTAAATTCCCTGTAGCTACATGATACAGCGTTACACCTATCGACCAGAGATCTACAGATGCACCAAATGTTTTCCCCACAGGTTTCCTGAGTACAGCTCTCTCATACATATCTGGATGAAGATACTCCTCAGTTCCATACAAAGACACGAATTCCTGGTCTTCCTCCAACTCTCTCGCTGCGCCAAAGTCTGTAAGTTTGTATATAATTCTCCCATCCTCCGCCACGAACTTCATGATATTGCCTGGCTTCAAATCCCTATGTACCAGGCTGTTGTCGCGTAAATGCTTCATCCCTGCCGACAAGTGTTCGAGAACCAAAAGGAACTCATCTTCCGCCAAGCCATACGTGTTTTCTGGATCATCTAATATGTTGAACAGACTTCCGCCTGTGCATAGCTCCATAACAATGACTTTACCCCGCCCATCTTGCTCTTCCTCGATTGCGAGAAGCTTCACGATGTTCTCATGTTTCACTTTCTTTAGCACTTCAAACTCACGCACCTGAACTTCCTGTGGCCTCATATGACTCAATTGATTAAAAGTTTTTACTGCCACGGGCTCGCCGTCATGTTTCGATACACCTTGAAAGACAGCGCCTGTAGCACCTTTTCCCAAAACACTCGTTGTGCACCACACATAATTCGCTGATCCTCGCAAGTACGACATTTTCACCGTGAGATACTAATGGAAAGGATATAATGGTTGTGTTTGAAAAATCATTGGAGATCAATTTCAACGCAATTTTCGACGGACTTCATCAAGTTTCGAAGGAAATTTCACGGCTACCTGTTGCGAGGAAAGTGTCAAATGAAAGTTTCAGCAGATCACATCCTTTTAGACTTTGTTCAGAGAGGTGTTCTCTCAGATGCTGCAGAGGACTACGCAATCAAGGCAAATGCTTGTTGAAAATTACGTGAGAATTTTGAGAGCGTGAAGAGCTTTTGTTGGCACACACCCTCGACGATTTCAGAACACAAGTGGTGCGTCCTGTGTTTTTGCGTGTGCTGGCAGCAAATTAAGTTGGCAAGAAGGATGTGTATCTTTCATATTGTACTATAAGCCTTCCATGTTTTTATATCTCTTGTTAGCCGATTCACTTTGTGCATCACATATTACATTTTTTCAAAGTTATTAATGATTTTAATTTATACACAGCTTATTGCATGCGGTGAAGTCGTACACACAGACGATGATAGAGAATACATTTTTTTACCAAAAAAATCCTTTTCCAAATTATCTACTTGCTCTTGTATAAGATTTGAATCGCCCTTTTAATGGTTATCTTACGTAGCGTTAAGAGATGCACAGAAGAATAAGGTAGTAAAAGTGTGGCGTAGTTCTAGAACTCAACACTCTTGAACATATCATACACGTGACAGCTAGAGGATCACTGTGCTCTCAGCGTCTATTATCTTTGTCAGCGTGTCAGCTTTCCCTTTGATGTTGAACGTCAGTCACTTGCTTGCTTCGACTGTGTGGAGTGTGGAGTACACGCTTTCTTGACTTCACTCCTGCTCAATATCTTGTAAATTGTTTTCTCTGAAAAGAAGATGAAAAAATGGATTTCAGTTTCGATTTAGCAAAAATTATTTACCCTATAAAGGAAGTGATGATGAGTGCTTCTTTAATCTTTATAGCAATATCGCGAATGAAATTAAAAAGCCATTACTTATGATCCTATACTGTGGCTACGAAATGAGGAGCAAGCTGAATATGAATATTCCCTGAGGATAAGCTCGTGTTCATGAGCTCATGTAATGAAAAACTAACGACTGCTCTGCGGTATCTTTTAAGACCAATGACACTCTGGCAAATATTATTTCTATATATGCTGTAGGCATTTTACTTTTAATGTATAATATGCAAAATATTATATATGTTTTGGCTTGAAAGGATGAGTTTTTTATTACCACTATTTTGGAACTTCTCATCCAATGTAAATATATATTTTGAAAAATTATGAAAACATAAAAGTATAACTGTCAAAACCCACAACTCGCAACACTTCACCGATTACAATTTTTCTAACTGTCTTTACCCATGTGAAACAGGCAGTAGGTAAAGGAAAGAGAAGAACAAGCGTGTAAAAAATGATTCGTGCGCTCAGACTCTATGTACGATGATGGACTGCGAAAGAGACGGGTTGAATTATTCGTGAAGGTAGAAAATAAATGAATCAAACATTCATATTCATGCATTGTTCAAGTGAGTAGTATTTGATGTTAGCTTTAGAAAAACATATAGGATCACGGAGTGTGCTGTGGATTACATTCTGACATGCGATTGTAAGATACAGGAGAAAAAAACAGATCTGCACTTTTTACAGATAAGCTCTAAGCTCCTTCTGTTTGTACACTATGTACAGTGCAGCCAGTGCACACAGTTTTCAACAAAAAAAGCCTTGCAGTTAAGTTAATAGGTATTGTTGCTTTCATACTCATGGCCAGAGCTCCGAGGGTCTTCGTCCCGCCAATGTAAATCGGGAACGCTCAAATCCACGGGGCATTGCGAGGATAGGCTG
>JAQFZW010000828.1:0-40718 GCA_034687055.1 Heteromurus nitidus | reverse complement strand
GCACAAGACGTTTAGGTGATCTTTAAAAAGTAAAATCGGTCCAAAGTAATGAAACACATGCGCTTGCCCGAAACTGGAAGTCGACGCGTTTAGATGAGTAGTGATTATTCCCACGTAAAAAACTTCTACAAAAATACTTGATTCCAAGTATATCTTCAAAACGTTAAGGACCATGTAAAAACATTGTGACTCTGACTGGTAATTTCGGCTATCTGGAGTCCCAGGGACTCCAGCCGAACCTTGCGCACAAAATAAAGTCTTATCTAATATACGGTATGATTTACCCGTAACTATGAAAACACTCTTTCCCTATAAGATCTTGGTCCCACTTAGCAAATTATGATTTGAATAAATGCATCATAAATATAATCAACGATAAGCGACTACATGATACCTAAAATCAACGAAACAGCGTTAATTTTGTGTAAGATTTTCAGCATACACAGGGTTTTTGTACTCTCACACTCTCACGTACATGAAACTGTAACAACGCCAATTCAGTTTCAATAAAATCAGAAATTTTTTGCAATTACAAAAATTATTACATTCAAATTGGACAATTAAGGAAACTATATTAATTTGGTGATGCCGAGTAAAGCAAAATGTATAATACGTAGCAATAACTCAGCTAGTTTTGGCGTGCCATGTCATTCAATAATGTTTTTGTCAATAATGTCAATCGCTCAAAATTTACCATTGTATAACAAACCTAAATCATATCAAAATTCGTTCTGAGAAATATTGGGTATAAAAATGTTGACAATGCTTTGAAGTATTTATCATTCCAAGAAGCTTGCTTTACCGTGATTCATTTGTTTCGTGTTAAAAATATGATAGCTTCGATCAAGGGCACTGATTCTGTTCCCTGTTCAGTTCTACTCTTTTTATAGGCAAATTTCAATCATGTCCTCAAAATCCGCATCCGAAAATTAACCAACAATTTCTAATAAAACGACCGAAATGGGCTTTGTGGTTATCAACAAAATTTCCTCAAAGCGCAATTCGAAAAAGAAGGCAAAGCAACAAAAGGAAGATGCCAAATTCAGGATAATTGCCGCAGGACTCATCATTCTCTCGACTTGGCTGTTGTCACTAATTTTTCTGTTGGGTATGAAGTCAAGTCGTAAATCCTATCATTCTTTTAAAATTAAATGTTGCTAATGAGGTTTTGTCTAAGATTCATTTTTCCTTGTAGCCGCAGTAAGAGAAGGAATATATTTGTATGCACTCCAGAATGAAAAGTTGAATTCGAGCTTCTCGCAAGCGAAAATTGCTGATAATTTGCTGGCTGAGATGGATCTCGTAGACAGCAAAATTGTTGAACAAATTGATGTTATCAACAGGATTCTCAAATCCAATAAAAATTATTTCAATTCAGAAAGAATTCAATTTGAGACAGTAAAGGTGTTAGAACTGAAGAAAAGAGTGAAGAGGTTTGCTTGTTGGCATAATTGCTATGGCGAAGGGAGGAAGAGAGCTACCAGAGCGCATTATAATTTGAGATCATTCAAACCTGTGAAACCTGAAGAGGACGACTTTGCGCAACAGAAGAAAATCGGGGTCTCAAAGGGGCACGTTAAAGTAACCGAAATTAAAGAGAATTTATTGAAATCAGAGTCAGTTTCTTCATTTGCGGAGAGTACAAAAGCAAAACCTTATGAAACAAATCAGCTTGCAGACAATGTCGAAAGGGAAAAGCCGAGACAAAAAAAGTCTCTAGAATTAGCAGAATTTCATAGGGACAAATCCAACCGAATTGAGGGAGACGGTGACAGTAACACAACCCCATCTACAGAGCCAGAGCTCAAGCCCGTTACTAAACTTGAGAAGGTTTTGCAAGTTGAGCTTAAGAAAGTAGATGACGAGTCGGAATCTGGATCTTCGGAGGATGATGGTGAATCCGAGTCCGAAAGTGTCGAAGGGGATCATGAAAGCAAAAGTGCAGACAAGACTGAGGTGTCAGGATCGCGTGAAGTGGATGGTAAATGAAAATTAATGTGATTATTGAAAACTAAGTTTTAAAAATATTAAATCTAAACTTGGTTACATTTGTTTCTCAGATGGAAGAAAGTGACGAGAATGAAAGTAATGCTGGTGATTAGGTGAGGGAAAAAGTCTTGATGCTGATTACGCTTGATGCTGCATGATGATTACGAGAAGCGCCATGCACTCATTTTCACATCAATTAATTTTTGTCCAAGAAAAGACTTCGAATAAATAACGAGGAATCTTTGTTCAAATATCACAATACAAATATTCGTACGTGTCAAAAGTGTATTTTAAAATAATTGGACTCTGCTTTGGTATTCATAAATTTAAGTAACCTTATAACTTTATTTCATTTGTTTGGAAAGTCCAATGGGATGCGGAATGACTGGAGTAATGATAATTATCACTGCATTGTGCCATGGTAGAAGAGAGTACATGCAAAACTAATAGGCAATCGTTACATATGCTTATTCATCCTTCTTTTTTCAATCCACTTCATATTTACCAGCACATATCCTCGCTCGGGATCAAATAATGCTTATCATTTGTTGACTCACGGCGACAGATGTTCATTTAATTTGGCGAGCCAAGCCAGCTAATCATTTGGCTCAGCAAAAAAGCCAACGAGCCTAGAAATTCCGTGCACGAAAAGCAAACAAGCTTTTATTAACTAGAACTTAATTGTTCAACATCATAATTAGATTCAGGCAGTAATATAATTTTGCAAAAATTTCTCAAGATATTTGGATTATATAGTTAATGTTTATTTGTATTTAGCCACAAAACATTGCAAAATATGATAAAATTGAATCCAATTTTACAATCTAACCCTAAAGATAATTGTGTCGTTTAATTCTATTAAATTGTAGTCCGTGTCGATAATATTTATTCATCGTCTCATACAATAACGAGCCATGCCAGATAGAGCCAATGATAATTATCCAACACAAATTTTTGTGAAGTCAAAACTAGCTGTCGGCTTGGCTCGTGTTTTGGTCCTTACCAGAAGCCAGAAATGAACAGATGTGCTCACTGCATGGTTGCATGGTAAAATGGCACAATAGTCTTATCTGTTTCACATTAAATTCTGTAAAGGTATTCCTATTCAATGGTCAGCATTATTTATGCTTTTTGTGAAATTGTCCAGTATATTCGTTTTCTGTTCTTGGATATGCTCTCATGAATTTTTGCACACGAATATACCACATAAATTTATGATCAATGTATTGTCTGTAGACAGTATGTATGCCACGTCACATGTAGCACATGCACAGAAACACTTGAGTGTTAAATAACCCGACATTTGAACACGTCTACTGAACCTCACCCATATGGCAATTGGAATTTAAATATTCACATCACGATAATCATCACTTGCCAAATATAAAAATAACAAGACTTTTAATATATTTAAAAAAAACACTTTTGTGTGGCTGGGGTATGTTCCAACATTATTCTAAAACATTCCAGATTACAGAATAATATTTCAGTTGTAATTTCGGGCCGAACCGACTCCCAAAAATATCAAATATTGTCGTAAAAATTACATGAAACATAAGAAGTGCACCTCTGAACAACTATTACATGAACAATGGATCTAATTGTTGGAGACGATGGTGAGAATATTTTTTAATAAAAAATTTGAAGAAAGAGAGATTATTTTTTATCAACAGATACAGAGAAATATAAATTCATGAAATTATAAATCTAGATTGCGAGACAATACAAGTTTGTAACTTGTTGGAAAAACTTGAGACGTACGAGCTCATCATTGCCAAATTGAACGACATTGCGCTGAAGCTCGGAGTGCCTGCAGACAAACGCCACAACATCAAAACTGGACTAAAATTAAACACAACTTCCTATGAAGCGCTCAATGAGATTCTGACCTCTTGGAGAGCAAAGTACTCTGATGAGGCCAGACTCAGTGTATTTTTGGAGGTTCTTGACCTCTGCGAACTTTCTCATGCCGCAGGTTGAAAATTACACTCGCATATGTTAAAATTTGTAATTTTATTTTAAAACTTCAAATTTTCATCTGAGCTGATTTAATTTTGAAATCCTTTAGAAAAGCTCAGGGAAGCGTTTTCTATCGAGAGAGGTCCCGTGCTGCGGCAATATGAATGTCCACCAACAGGTATGGCAGAATTTCTCAGTTCTCACCACAAATTACTTGTAATTTCCACTCTTGACAAGCATGTGACTGCATCAAAACTCAAGGACAACACTTCATGCATGCACACGAATGATCGCTTTGAATTTGTAAAGAAGCTAGAACTTGTCACTTCCATTGACAAGAAGCTATACTCTTTCGAATGCAACGATAATTTCAATATTGCCGATGTCCTTGAATTTATTCTGTCAGCGGTTAAATATAAAGCTGTAATCATAACTGAGGAAAAATTGAAGTCCTTCGGAGAAATGCATACTAAAACCGAAGGCGTGATGTTCATTGAAGATACGTTTGAATGGACGCACCTCACTCCATCCTATCAGTTGGTCGTCGCAGAGAAGTTCATCAAAATTTCAGGAAAACGAATGACCTTGAGAGAATTTAGAAAGAAAATCCGACATCTTACAGATGAAATGCCGAGCGGGCAACACTTGCTCCATATAATTAATGACAAGGAACCAAATCTGGACAAAAACACAATTCCACCTTGCGTTTCCTATTACGTTCCACGAAGAATCAGCCCACGGAGTCTTCTCAATCCCGGAAGCATATTCAACATGGAGAAAGGACAAGACAAATTCATGATTTCAGGAATCGATCAATTCGAGCTTTCGAAATATGCAAAGCCAGAAACCACGGACACATCGACGAACCAGAGACAAATGCTAGAACCAAAGGCAGCGAGGTACATAATTTTAGACATGGAACAAGATTTTGACGAACTTTCAAAAAAAATTACGTCGCCCTCTCACTGGATACGACACGACAAGGGACAATTTTCCTGGGTGCGATCTTCCGGTCAAATTAACACAATTCAAAAAGCCCTCGAGAGCAAGAATGATCAGGCTGAGTACTCAGAGCAAAACTTTTTAGACTTCCTAAAATTTGAAAAGAAAAGTAAAACCCATGTAGTCATCTCGGATACACCGGGCATGGGCAAATCACAGCTTTTAAGTAGTCTGGCTGGTCCACTTCGATCTCAAGGAGAAATTGTATTATTTGGAGCCATACCTGGAATCCTAAAAGCTCTGAAGCTAAGACTAGAACAAGGAAAAGAAATTGAACCTGTGCTCCTCGACATTCTATCAAATTTAGGAGATCAAAGCAGATCCGTAAGTAAATATTTAAGACAGGCTCTCAACACTGGCAGTGATCACATCAACGTGATGCTTGATGGATTGGACGAAATTGAGTCCGACGACATCACACTAGCTGAAAGTGTCTTGAAGACAATCAGCACATTTCAATCAGTACGGATGTGGATTACGACTCGGCCACATTATTTGGAAACTTCGGAGAAGTGGCTTCAAGTTCTTGGTAACAACATCCAACCATTCAATCCCGAAGATCAACTAAACTGTCTAACGCGCTACTGGCAGCAAATTGGGGTTATAACCTTGGACGGGAAACGCTTACTTGAACATCGACTTAATGGATTAGCAAAGACATGTTTGGACACCCTTCAACTATGTATAAGAAGTAAGGACTGGGACATTGCTGGAATACCTCTCCAGTGCATGCTCCTCGGCGAAGTTTTCGAGCGAGAAGCCAGAAATTATGCGAATCCTGACATCCCGGACTCTGACGCTGTTCCTCCACCAATTAACATCCGTTCAATTACGGACTTGTACTCAAGACTGGTTGAGAAGAAGTTGGACACGTATTTTGAGCGATTTCCTTCAAGCAATTATAGCAAAGAGCAGATAAAGCACGCACACATGTTTCTTGCCGTTAAGATTTTGTTCCCAAAATGGGCGGACGAAGCTCGAAATTTAATGGGTCCAAATTTTGAATTAGTGAAGTCTGAGGACATGCTGAATGTCGGCTTGATGGAGAAATATGATTGTGAAAACGAAAGCAATTTTATTCACAGAACCATTGCCGAATACTTCGCCTCGGATTTTGTGTTGAAGGTGATCAACGAGGGCTCTAAAAACGAATCAGCGTGTAAGATTATGGAGACAGTTCTAGAAAGTACTGATCACGATGCCAGTGTTAATTTTAAATTAGAATCACACAAGACACAAATGGCAATATACTCACAGAAGTTTATTCACGAGGTTGTCGTATATTTTATTGATAATTTAATTCAACCTAAAATGCTGTTGTGGCATATTAATGCCAGCGTTGGCATGGTTAATTCATGTGTAACAGGCAACTTCGTAAACATATTTAGCCATTTATCGAAATCGAATAAGTTTCAAGATTTTTTGCAAAAGTCAATCAGTCCTGAGCTCGTCGTGTCTTGTGTAATGTATTCAGATCTATCAATCGTGCGAAGAATTTGCGGAATGTACACGAACTGCAGCCTTATTATAATCCCAGGAACCTCACTTCAGGATGTCACACTTCTGCATTTGGCAGTGAGATTTAGGGAATATGAAGTCGTTGAATATTTAGTCCATTCTCAAGGATTTTTGAAATTGTTGACCAAGGATCGATTAAAAGGCTTGATTTACTATTGCTTACACGATTCCTCTAAACACAATGATTCAGTAATTCGAGAGAAAGTGCTAACCCTTAAGTTCCTTCACCGTCACTTTCCAAGTCTGATTCATAGTGCTTCATATCATTTTCCAATGGAGCCTCTCTTGATTGATAAAGCACACGTCGTGCTGCTCTGCGAATTGATTACTCTTGGGGCAGATGTCTTTGTAACTGATGAAAACGGAAGTAACATACTTGAACACACTGCAAAGTATCTGAATTCGAAGGATTACTACAAACTTCTGTCACACATCCCAATCGGATCGATGTCCATTTTGGTTCCAACAAGTCGTGGCAATTGTTATTCCAGATTGAATTGGATTTTGGCGAATTCCCCTTTTGACCTGAAGCCAGAATCCTACATGATTTTCAAAAACGCGGGCACGAATTTCACAGGGGAGTTTGGAACTTCGCTTCTCGAATCTGCTATCGAAGGAGGGAAAGGTATCATAACCTTTGAACAGTTGGTGATACATGGAGCAAAATGGCAAGCCACTAATCAAAAGGTCTGGACAATGCTACATATGGCAATGGCATACTGTAAGTTCCCATCATTTCAATATTTCGCCACAAAATTCACGGATGATGTATGCTTGCGGCAGCAAATATTAGAGGCTCAACGCTGGTCCGACTTACATCATGTTGATTTTGGATTACTACGGATATATATAAACGCGCAAGATTTTAGGGGGTGGACAATCATGCATCATTTGAGTGGGTTCAGACATGACGAGGAGGTCAGATATGACGAGGAGGTCGATATTGAAGTTATGAAATTATTACTGCAAATGGGTGCCGACATTCATATTAGGAACGCAAAAGGACTTACTGTCATTGAAAATAGTGTATTCTGGGGTCGGGATGTTATACAGTTAGAACTTTTGGAGACACATGGAGCGATACAAAGTCGTGAAATGGCAATCCGAGTTGTTAAACTGCTCGAAAAAAAAATGTCTGACTATCCGCTTTCATATGGGGCTTATTGGGTATTTATAGGTAAGATAATAACGAAGTGGGATCTGGACTCTTGGGATTTATCGGTATTTGGAGGACATAAGTGTGTGGTGCAGTAAAAATTATATTTATATAATTAGATACCATTACATACACGCCGGCGAGAACACACTAGATATTTGGGTTTGCTACCTATTGTCCAGGCAACATTTTAACATTAAACATTACATATTTATATCAACGCAGGGGTTCGTTGTCAAACAGTTGACACCCTTAGTTCTACGAACTCTGGCATTTTTTATATATTGCAAATTATATATTGCTCACGATTTAAGATTAAGAATGTTTTGTGTTCAAAACATTTAGCTAAAATTTGTATAGCTTGACAAACTTCAGGATTTTATGAAATAAAAAATACCTTTAAAACAATCATTAGTTCATTACCATATTGCATGTGACTTATCTCATTTTGAATCAGAGAATGATTTCTAATATATTAAACCTTTTACATCCAAATAAATATTCGCCCGTCATGGTTGTGAATTCAAAATTTAATTTATAATTCATTCATGAAATTTAATTGTCATACTTACCACGTTATGGTTTAACCAGCGTTAATGTCTATTAAATCAGAACCTGAGGATGTTACGTGTGAACCAGAAATCCAATTTCATTCCAGTAACTTGTTAAGCACACCCACACCGATTTTATTAGGCTAATTCAAAATTAGCCTAATAAAATGCATATGACATATGTGACAGTGTGACATAAGTGACATATGTTCATTTGCATACCATTTAAACACTTACCTATGGTGACCACTCTCCGGAGGACATGGCTAAACCAGAGGTTCCAAAAACGTCAAGTGTCGAAAGTTCAGACTGTAATGGGATTAGAAGGGCGAGGATAAGCATCACTTCTGTGTGGCGGATACATCATTTTGCTCTCGGCGTATTCCTCCGCTGTTCCAGATGGATTTCTAAGGTCCTTACCGATGTAGAAAAGCAAAACTGAGTGCAAGAATTCACCCAAAATATGAACATTCTTTCGATGGATATTTGTTTCTAAAACAACTGGTGACTGGATACCAGATCTACGTTCACCACCATCCAACAGTTGCCTTATTGGGCTGAATGTAGACAAGCGACATTTTGAAATCTTTGAATTTTACAATTCCAAAATCGGCAATTTCATGGCTTCAACATCGACTCGCCGCAGTATTTGAAAAAGATATTGAGGAACTTGGAACAGTGGAGAAACGTTTATTATGCTAAATGGTAGTTATGTTGAAAATGAAGAGAAAATGGATTGAACCTTGTAAAAGTTATACTTGATCAAATCTGCTACGGATATCTGAAAAGAACTACGTACTTGCTCTTTCAATTTCTGTCTCTGAATTCCATAAATTGGTATACATTCTTATTTTTAATGGCTTAATTGTACCAGAAATTGTGAAAACATATTGAGAACGAGGTAATGGTATCGATAGCCAACTGAGACGTTTTCTACTTAAGAATTGGAGAACTGCCAAATTGTGATCCAGCCTCTTCACAGAAATAGACGTTCAAAGAAATGTTTGTTCGTACAATGGTTTATATGCGATCCGGAACGGCAAAGGCTGCAACAGTTCTCGCCATAGTCTTTCTACAATATAAAAATACGCCAAATAAATATAATAAAAAGCCATTCCGCAATCATTATTCCCAATTGACTTGTCATGGTTGCAGCTAAACTTATTAAAATGTTCCTGGATCAGTTCTCAATCTGTTTGATTTTGTTCCTGATTGGAGCATTATTTCCTCAAATTGAAGGTAATAAATACCACATTAATTATTCATCAAATTAAACAACACTATTCCGCTAATTATAAAATATTTATTTTGGACTCTTCAGGATGGAACATGTGGGCACCCGGAAGTGCACGACAGGGCTCGTTTAAAATGCTTGATTATATCCGTCCACGTGAGTTTCAATGAAGAGATTTGAATAAACTGCAAAAATGAGAATTTAGCTAACTTGCTTAAACACTGTTTTCTAGCTTGTCCCACGTTCCATGGAAGCCCAGTTAGTTGCAGACTTACTGGATGCTTTTACTGCTGTAGCGATGACATATGCTACACGAATAGGAACGATGGTAACATTTTTATATGATTTATGGCAGCCTGAACAAAAATTATTAAATTTATTTGATTTTTAAAAATTTGTTGATTATTTTCCAGCTGCAAATTGCGAGTTGGGATGTCCCAACTTCTGTTCGGATGGAGTGCAATGTGCCACGCATGGATGTCATTATAATGATGAAACACAAGAATGTGAAGGACGTGCACGTAAGCAATTTAAACACAAACATAAATTCAAGCAAAAAGTTCAATATTAAAAAAAATATTTTTTAAAGAGTGCGACACAATCCATCCTACCCGCACAAATGAGTGCATCGAAGCTGGTTGTAATTATTGCTGCACAAACAGTGTTTGCCAAGACGAACCTGCTGATGGTGAGCCTAACATTTTTTTCAAATAAAATAATATTTTTCATGTTCATTTTCAAATTCGTTTTTATTTTTGTATCAAACAGGTTGCTGGAACTTGACTACCGTCGCTACGAAACCGAAGCGTTATTTAAAGGTTAAGGGATACAATTATGTTATAAACAATTATTGATTTTAATTTGGAGTCTAATTTTGTTAAAATATTTTCTAGGATAAAATCATATCTTTCTATCCTCACTCGGAATACGGAGGACCACCCGCAATCGTTCAAGGTTTCACTATTTGTGACCAATGTCGCAATCTCCCGACCAATCTTACAGATGTGATGTCGTCCATCAAGACATACGGAGAGTGTGTGACTTTGTATTCTGAGAATGACTGCAAAGGGGATCAGCGCACTGCGAAGACGGACGTATTTGATTTCGTTACTCAGTGGGGAAGGAGGTTTAATGATGTTGTTAACTCGATGAAAATTTGTTAAATTGGGTCATTATTGACAAATACCAATTCACTTGAAAATTAAATAAAGGAACAAATTTTATTGAAAAATGCTCACTGTGGTTTCACTGCAACAAAATCAAGGAAATCGTTTGATCAACACAAAACTGGAATATAATCATTGGCGTCATTCTGTCGAAAAAGTTATTCGACATGAACTTCAATTTTGAAATTTGGAGAATTAAACGAATCAATTCGTCAACGCATCTTGTCAACATGCAAAAATTGTCATATATGTTGTTTGATTTCTTCAGCGATATTATTTATTACATTTTTAAAAATTCTCACAAATAATAAAACTATCCAATTATTTTTTAAATTGCAGTTGTCGTGTAAAGTTAACATGCTATTTTACTTTAGGCTACATCTGGTTTTTGCCTCATTCCAAAAGGTTCCTTGGATGCAAACACACTTTCCATTAAGACACTCACTCGGACCCAATCCTGCCACACATTGCATCTGTACTTGGCATTCCTCTCCCACTTTCCTTTTCATTGGGAAGCATTTATTGAGCCTTGGCTGTGCCACAGCGTCATCCCCACATTTACATACTTTTCTCAAGCTCCCACTTCCAAACTCCTCCTTACACTCGCTCAAGTGTCCAAGCGGACCATGATGACATTGTTGACTTTCTTCGCATTCCTCGCCGAAGTTACTCCTCACGCGAAGGCACCTTCTCATGTCCCTGCTCACAACGAATCCCCCCACGCCATACGTCTCGTTGACGAAGTCACACGAGCATATTCCAGCGAAGCACACGGATGCTTGTGCAGGACCGACGCAGTCACTCGTCTCATTACACAAGCCTCCAATTGGAACATGTCCCACTGGAAGACACTTGCCAATCATCCCAAAGATGATCCCGGAATGGTCGTTGGACCATTCTGTGCCTTCGGAACATTCACATTTCCCTTCTTTCTTGGAACATTCGCTTTTCTCTCCGAGCTCGGAAGTGCATTGAACACTCTCGGTGCAAGGGTTACCGATGTTGTACGCCTTTGGAAGGCACTTTTTGTTTGCGGAATCAGGAACGGAGGACTGCATACATTTACACCGATCCGTTTGGTAATCACAAATGTATCCATCTGGACAACTGTAGTGAAATACTGTTGCACCGACTTGTTGTTGCTGTTTATCGATCACTTTAGGACATGGGCTGCCAATAGTCACTTCTCCCGCAGCTGTTTCGTTTCCGGACGGCTGCTCATTACACATGGAAAGGGGAAGGAGCAGGGTTATGAGGAAACATAATTTGTATTCACAAATCATGTTCAAGTTTATTTATTGTGGAAAGAAAACTAAAAGTAACAGTAACAAATTAATGTAACGTATCCAACTAACCAAAAATGTGTAATGCTGACTTTAAACTTGCAAGAGAAATTCCAGGTTGTGAAATTCTCTGGTCTAAATACGTCGCGTGATTATCCAGAAAGTTGAAACTCCCTTCTTGCCTGTCTCTTCGGTTAATGTGTTGAGATATATGCGCTTGCTTCTCATTGACATCAAATCAAGCCAATGAATAGCTCGAACAAGCAAAACTCGTGATTGATTCGTTTTGTGTAGTGAATATAAATATGAAATTGCGTGACAAGTGGAGTAGAAAATCTTTTGGTGGAAATACGAACTAAGGTCTTTCGTGTATAGTTTCAGTTTGCCGCATTCAGAGGAACAAGTCAGATAGAAATCAACGCCAATTCATTAAATATAGTACACAAATAACTTGCACTCATGCAATCCCTTTATTTCATTTCGTTATAGAAATATTCATAATCGAAAGAATATCAGGTACGTCATTCCCTTGGTCATGACGTCAGGAATCAAGAGATAATATTGATGACTTTTGTCATTGGATGTATATGCACATGGTTTAATGGTCGCTGGGAAAACCAAATATTTTTCAGAAGTTCAATTTTACACAATTTTTTAAAAATTTATCACATTTCATATTATTCTCGTTTCACAATTTGTATTTTTTGCGACGTCATGTTTGTTACGGTAGGGATGGATATGGAATGTTCCGCTAGAGCTCAATATCAAAATTTTTGGGCACTATCTAGAGATTATTTTTTTCAAACAATTTCGTATGCAATATTCAGCAACGATTCAACTTGTTTTTTTTTCTGAAATTCTTTCTAACGAGTTTTGATAGGTATCTACACAAATTAATACTTCTCAGTAAATGCTTAGGTACTTTTAGAATTACACAAAAATGAATGAATGGAAGTGGAAACTCAAACTATTCATTACCAGCGAGGCCTTATCGAGACCATTACTGATCAGCACTTCTTCTTGGAATTTGTTGATGACACATCATCAAAGCTCTATAAATATAAACTTCACCATACAACAGAAGCTGACATATTCACCAATTAAATTTTCATACCAAAAGTTTGGCTCAAATAAGGCATTACCATAAATTTAATTATCAAAATTTACATAATTGTCTACACTTTGATATTCATGCATAATTTAAATTTGTGTTTGTTTTAGTTGGGAAATACATTTCGGATGCTCAAATGTTAGTTCTCGTTATGATCAATAAGCTTCTCGAAGGTGTGGGCGCTTAGAAAAGTATGTGGTTAATTGGTTATTGCTGATGTTTCTGCTCGTCCAGGGGGTGCGTAACTAGATGGTAGTTAATGTGTGAATGATTCGAGAGGTAACACACGGATCTCCTTTCGGTCGACGGGATAAGGTACCCTTTTATTTAATTAAGAAACTCGGGGACTTCTTGTAAGTAACACCCGAACAAAACTCAGCGTGGTAAAAAAAGAAAGGCTAAAGTGACTTGGGATTCTCAATTCCCGAATTAAAAGAATTACTACAAAATGATATCCGAATTCAAGAGAGTATCTACTTTTGATGTCGGCTACTTGACGACGAGAAGAAAGGAGAAATGACGACTCGAAGATGTGGAAGGAAGAATGAGAAGAATGACGATCCGAAGACTTGGACCGACGGAATGAGAATCATCCTCGAGTGGCCCTTGCCACTCGATATAACTAAAAAGAGACGCTTCGCCTGAAGCACGCTCTCTCACACTCTGAGTTTCGTTTTGGGTATGGGGAATGGGGCAACGCGAAACATTTATATACATACAAATAATATTCCTTCATCAACCGAAATGTGCTTGCCACAAAGGTGATCAACTCATTAAACTCTCGCATCAATGCAGTGCGTAGTGGGAAAATGTGTGCTACCTTTTGGGCTACGATGCATGGTCAAAGATTACGTAATATTACGTATGCTTCTGACTAGCTTGCAAAAATCTTTGTTTGGATTATTATGTTGCAATAAATACTGAACATGATGACGATGACGCTTCCATTCCAAGGTTTTAGCATGCATTTATATTCCTGTTGTGGTTCAGATATAGAATAAAAGAAATTGTATCTACATGAGTAACATAAATACGGTCAGCTCAATGTCTGTGGACAAATAAACATACATTTTTATATTTCTTGCTCCTCCATCCCATTCTGCTATGCTGATGCTGACTCAAGTGACTCACTGCTGTCACTCTGCGTCGTCCATGCCCGAGATAAGATAAGACTTTGTCCTGGCAGGTTCATTTTCATTTCTTTCAACAAGTGAACTTATTTCATTCGATGTTGGCAAAAATAAATATAAGTAATTGCACTAGTAATATATTGTTGTCCTCATCACAGTTTTGCTTAATTCATTTATGAACATGTACAGTTGCAAGGGAATGAATCACTCAAATCCTCACAGGAAAACTTGCATTCAAATGCCTTTCCCATCACTTGCTGAACATCTCATTTGTTCACTTGGTCATGTCGTATCTCATCGCGGTTGTATGCCCTCTGCTGACGATCGAAGTTCCGTTAATGCAGCTCTGCTAAAATTAGGTGTTGGGCAAAAGTCAAGGGGAAAGAAACCGCTTCAAGAAAAGGCGTGAAGAATAAACTGATTCGGTTGTAAAAGATTGTTGCGGTAATTTTAAAAAATTTCCTGTCTTCCATCAACGAACTTCGGATTTGGTAACCAAACCATGGCATAATATGCATTATTTTACATCAAAATCCAGGCCGTCGTCTTAACCTATGTGTAATAAAATGTACGATTTGCAATTACTAAATCGCAATTTTTCTCGAATTACACCTTGATTTGATTTTATACGAATACTTGGATGTAAAGTCAACTTTTTTCAATCAGATTTAAAATGACAAGAATCAACTAATGGAAAATCTTTCAAATTTTCACAGCTCCATGAGAGCGCTAAATTCATAAAATCCAACGTTGATCCAGCAAAATGTTTCAATTCACGCTGAGTCCCATTTTTTAAAGCTAAAGTCGAAGTCATTTATCATAAAATAATTTCTTCACACTTTTTTGCCGTAGGGAATCTGCGTGCTTTGAATTTTGTGATGGTGAGTTTAAGGTTCAAGCTTTGTTAAGGGAATCGAATCCCTAGGAAAAGCAACCCAATGTAGACCATGTCGCATTTGGTGCAATTATTATCCGAACACGCCTTTCGTTGGGCCCCAGTGATTATGACAATTGTATTGAATCGTGCATGATTCAGAATTTCACACAAACTGGTTTGAGAGGGTTATGAAATTGTGTTGCTGGTTTATGGATTATTCGTTTTAAGCCTGTGATGGAAATGAAAACATGGAAACAACTTTTGTGTCAGCAAGAATATTTATTATCAATTTAACTCAAGGACAGTAAATTGTGAAGTGTATTGTATAAATATAAGAACATAAATGTCAACTAGTTTTGATTTTGACGAATCTTGAAGCTCTCAATTTTAGCAGTAATGAGGTCTTTGTTTTCTATTTGCTTTGCAAGTTGAGCATACACAATCACAGTATTTCCAAATTTGTCAACGACGTCCAAGTCAAGGTTTGAAGATTTCAAGATAAGGTCCAAAATATTACCACATATTTTCAAATTTTGTGCCGCCCGATGAAGGATTGTCTCCCCGAAAGGCCCTCGCTGAGATAGTAATTGACTTTTGTCATTTTCAACGAGATATTGCAAAACATCGAGAAAGTCGTTCGAGGACAAATACGATGGCATTAGCAAGAAAGCTGTTGTTCCGTAACGATTCGTTGCATTCGTATCCGCTCCATGTTCAAGTAAAAGTTTAATGACTTTAATATCTGGTTTTTGACGGTCATTTTGTTCACATTTATCTCTTCTCATTGCGAAGTAAAGTGGACTCAGCTGCATCTTTTCGTTCATTTGATTGACATTTGCTCCATGTTTAACCAAGATTTCAACGGTTTTGTAACTATTTTCGCTACAACTCTTACACGCAAAATGTAGGGGCGTGTATCCATCGTTGTCAACTGCATTTATGTTTTCGCTTCCCAGTGATATAAAATAAGCTATTCCTTCGAAGTTTCCTCCATATGCGCATGCATGTAGTATATTGTTCCTCGTAGTTGAAAGGGTGGAAAGGGGTGTCCCGAATTCTGTTAAAAGTTTTAAGAAATTAACGCTTCGTCCACTTTCAGCAGCACAATACAGAATCGTTTCACCAAAGGAGTTAACTGAAGAGAAGTCGAATCCTCGAGATTTATACAATTCTAAGGTGCTTCGCTGGACATCCAGGGATACAACTGCGTCATGAAGTGGTGTGTAGTCATAGGTAGAAAGTTGCGATAAGGTATTTGAGTGTTCGCTAATTAAAAGATATTCCACCAATTCATGATATTGGTGTGCGGTCAAGTGTTCTGGTGAACTTTGTAAAATGGTATATCCATCCTGATCTTTTAAAGTGGGGTCAGCTCCTTTTTTCAGCATGTATTTCGCAGCCTCTAATCCGATATGATCCGCCGTCCCACTCCACCTCCGTTGAATTGCTAAATGGAGCGGAGTGTCTCCGTCGTCGTTGGCCTTATTCATATCGGCGCCATTTGAAACTAGTAGTTTTATAATTGGAAGGAGCTCTGAATTTTGTCCGTCCAACGCAACGTGTAAAGGTGTGTCCCCGAAATTATCGATCAAGTTCGGGCTCAACCCAATATGAAAACAGAATTTTACGCCATCAATATTCCCCTCTGAAGCAGCAAGGTGGAGCAAAGACCACCCGTTAAAGTTCGTCACATACGGATTTGCACCGAAATTAACCAACCGAGTTAAAAAGTTGTATCCTCCGGTGTACATAGCTGAAAATATCGGAGTTTGGCCATAGCTGTCTTTGGCGTTAAAGTCAGCTCCGTACGCATGAAATAAGGCCAATGTTTCGTTTGTGGGTTCAAATTGGGAACACGCGAAGTGGAGTGGGGTACGAAGGTTCTTGTTGGTGCATTGGAAGATTTTGCAAAGCGCAGTGATATTTTCAGACAACCCTTTGCCTTTGACCTCGATCAAATATTTTGAGAAATCTTTCCCAAGGGCTTTCATTGAAACACCCTTGTCGCTCAATTCGAAACCAATATCTGATTCCAAATCGGGTATGGGTTCGCCCCACTTTGCTTTTCGTTCTAGAATAAACGCTTTCAAGTGCCTGGCTTGAGTTTCGTTTTCGAAAAATTTGGCACTGACAAAAAATCTTCGTGGTGGTATTGGGTTGTCGGCGACGAACTTCACTAATAATTGCATGGGACCAGGTATCATGAGCTGTGGGCTGCCGTATTCCCGCTTGCTAGAAATGTGTAGGACTAGTTCATGATATTCCAAGGCCTCATAATAAAGTGCGGCTTGGTGAAGAATATTGTTTCCTTTGGAATTTACCAAGTGAAAATTTGCTCCAGAATTAATAAGGAATTTGAAAATTTCGAGGTGAATACCCTGCGTCAAAAGTAAGGGACATGGTTCCTGAATTTCCAAAAATGCTGGACGTAATTTTATAAGGAACTCTATGATTGTCAGTTTGGAAGTAATGGTGTCATCATCATTTAAATAGCTTTTTTCGACACAGCACAAAAGTAAATTGTTCATTTTTGTATTTTCAATTTCTGTTGAAAATTTTTGAGTAGTCAGCAAATAATGCATAACGTCGAGGTTTCCTGCCTTCACCGCGATATGAAGCACTGACATGTTGTTTGTGTATTTTGAGGTCAATCCAATGTCATTGTATAAATTGTACATATCGCATAAATTTTCAATCGTATCTAGCTCCTTTCCTTCTGTTATTGCTGTGACTAATTCGCTGAAGTAATCTGAAATGTCACTGTAAGATGTTTGTGACTTATTTAGTAAATTGTAATAATAGTTTTGCGCATCGTTCCGCGATCCCATTATGTCCTCAAAAATTTCGAGTATCTTTTCCTCTTGTCCTGAGGATACTTCGGCCCCTTCCAATATGCACATTACTAATGTGTCATTGGAAAGTATGTCAATGTCATCCATATTGAGAGCACTTTGAATTGGATTCAATCCCTCCACATTTTGGGCGTTCACGTCGGAACCACATTCAACAAGAAAATTGTACGTTTCAACAGCATTTTTATTTTGAAGCAGGGCGGCATGAAGCGGAGTGTTCCCACAGTTGTCTTTGACATTTAAATCCATTCCATTCTTCACAAGGATTTTAATTGCGCTTAAATTCCCGGACCTTGCAGCGGCGTGCAAAAGCGTCACACCAGAGGAGTTGACTTCTTCATAGTTGCTTCCAAATCGAATTAAATTTTCAATAGTGTCATCAGACGCGAATGTTTGAATTGCAATTTTCAAGGGTGAATTTCCAAAGATGTCAACAGCGCTAAAGTCTGCTTGGTTTGACTTAAATATCTCAAGAATTTTTTCAGAAGGGTCCAAAGCTTCCACGAGTACATGAAGTGTAGTTTGCTTGTGCTCGTTTCGCTTTTTTAAAATGGGCTTCACTTTGTCATCTGGGATACATTTTAATAGTTGCTCAAATTCCTCCGGCGTTAGGTATTCCGCGGTTCTATGGAGAAATGTTTCTGGAGTCATATGATTCTCAAGTGAGGCACCAAGGTTGACAAGCTCCGTAAGGATTTCTATGTGAATATATTTATAAAATATTGGCGAGTTTCCGTTATCGTCATTTTCTTGAATGATGTTTGGCTTAAGACTCTTAAGAAACTTTATGACGTCCATCCGTGTTTTGACTGATTCTTGGTTTAACCAAGAGGTTCCCCCTGCCAACCAATGTAGTAGGTATTTTGTAGAGACATGGTTTTCCTTCAATGGTTCAAGGAAGTCCGTTGATAGAAGGCTTTTAATTTTTGAAGGATTGTATTTGGCACACAGCTGAAGTACGGAAATCCCACCAGGTTTGAAATTTAGTTCGCACAATTTAATATTTTTGAGCTTTATGTACTCATTTGTAAGAAATTCGGCAATGTCGTCATTGCACAGATAAGCGACAAGCAAGAACGTCTCGTCCGTTAACATGGGAATGTTTTGATTAATAACACCTCCTGGACAAACTATCAATTTCAATAAGTTTACGCCCCTTTTCAGTTTGAAACACGCCACTAGAACTTCGTTTTGGATTTGTTGCGCAACAAACTGAGCCATATCAGACGAAAGGCCATGTCCATCAACTAATAATGATAAATAATAAACAACATTACTGTGCTTAAATCTGATCGACTTAACTTGAGAGTAATTGGTTAGGTTAATTTCCACTCCCGAATTCATTACTACCGTAAAAATAATGTAATTTAGAAACCACTTGTGATCGACTCGCTTTCCAGCTTTACCATGCAAAATATTTGCACAAAATGCAGCTACAAGATATTCGGCAACGGAATATGTGATGAACTGGAGTGACTTGATGCCAGAATTTCTGTGCAGAAGGCCGAATTTGAGTAAATCCTCATCCGTGATATTTTCTGTGACCAGGTACTTGTAAACCAATCTCCATTTTGGAAATAGTGTCTTTATTGCGTGATAAATATGTGCGTTCACCAAATCCCTCTTGGATATTTCCCTTCTCCTTGCAGTCCTCTCGAATATTTCCCACTTTCGGCTGATCAGATTTTGGATTAAATCCGCAATTGAAAATGCCTGTATACGAGGAAGTTCGTCTTCCCCCGAAATGACGTTCCCAGGTGTGGCATAGCTTACTGCCTCTTCTTCCATCACCTTGCAAAGTAGTTCACATTGAAGTGGAATGCCGACTAACGTTTCGTCTTGATTGTCCAAATTACGTAAGATGTGCTTCGCAAAAATTTCCAGCTTTGATATGTCTAATGTGCGGTTTTGAGACCAATGCGCCATCAACAAGTTTATCTGCTCTGCGTTTTCCATCTCTTGTATGGTGTAGCCCATTACATTCAGCACACTTTCGAGGTGCTCCAGATGATAGGGTCTCGTAGTTATCCAAATTCGGATGGACATAAATTGGGTGCATATTGCTGCCAATACTTCGTCCAGGGTGTCTCTACCTTCTTGACTTTCCTCATCGTATCCATCGAGCATTAGTTCAATTTTAATGATATTTGATTCCGCAAAGTGGTTTAATAGTTGGGTTGAAAATTCGTATTTTGGGATTGAACACATTCTCAACATTGTCTTTATTTTATCTACAAGCGAGATCTCATGCTCGCAGTTGTTCCATTGATCCACAAACGCTGACACTTTTGAATAAACTACGATTCTGTCTTGGTGTATGGAAAGAATTTGACGTCCAAGATTCTCCAGCATTAGGGATTTGCCAATCCCTGCAAAACCGGAAATGCATACGGGTAAATTTTTCCTGCCTTGTAACTGTAATGTTGAGTTTTGTGCCATGACAAATTCCTTGTCCTGAATACGCATTTGTTCTGGTGATCGAAACATTTGGAATATTCCTAAATTTCCAGTAGAAGTAATCCATTCAAAATTGCCATTTCTATATTGTAACAAGTGGACGCACGCACTCACGCGTTTGAAGATTTTCTCAAGATCGTTTTCATATTCGAGAATAATATACTTAACTTCATCAAGTGAATTTTCTTGCCTCAAATATTCTCCCGATTTTTTAACGCCTTTCTTGACGAAGGCTCTAAACTCAAATTCAGCAATTCCGCGTATGACGAAGATATCTTCGGCAATGTGATGCTGTAAAATGGACTTTGAAAGTACAGTTCTGGAAATCAAAGTTCTCTCCAGATATATTTTCGGTTGTTGTGGGTTGATGTCATCAAATATAATTGGCTTGTTGTCATAAAGTATTTGGATTAGTAACTCATCCTCCATAAATTGTTGAAAGAAGCTGTCAGCATGCACATGAAGCCAACATTGTTGAATCGTGCCAAGGGAAACTTTAACATCTCCGTAGAACACTCTTCTCTCCAGAAGCTGTGCTTTTCCATCAGAGCTCAGTTCATCCCACCTTATCTTATCAGCTGTATACTTTGCACCAGTTGAAAAATCCATGTCTGATATCTGATCCAATTCAGCTTCGACCACACAAACAATTTTCTGTGTCACATTTTTTAGTTCTCTCAGAACCGATGGATTAGTTGTTGTCAAAGCAATTGGGAGCAATGGCCATGCAGAGTTTGTTTGCATATCCTGAAGAATCTTGTTGTCGTAAACAATGTACACTGCACCTTTCAATAAATCCTCAATTTTTTGTAATGTCAGGGCTGCGTTTCTTGACGATATTACTAGAATGTGAGAAGCATCCGATTCTAAAAATTCTTTCAGTCCATCTGGAGGCCTGGTAAAGAAGCCGGAAAATGTTGGAGCTCTGTCGTTCCTTAGAATGTTGTAAGCTCCGGTTTGTCGAGTGTCCCAAAGTGCATTTAATAAATGCGTGAACGCACTTGTCCTTGTTTGTAAAAGATCGTAGAGGCGTGCCGCTTTGTCATAGGGTGTCTTTAAATAAGTCTGAAATTTAAAACAAAAACTGAAGATTCACGTTATTTGTACACATTTTCAAAATTTAAGTCCGTACTTACAATATCCTGGACGTCATTCTCACTAAAAATATCTCGAGCTTTTAAGAATGCTAAAAACTCAGGTGTACACTGTGTGAAATTGATTAATTCTGGCAATGCCTTATTAATAATTGCCTTCTGATTTTCCTGCATTTTAGATAGTATTTGTGATTTTAAGTACTAATTATTAGGATTGTGTTAAAAGGAAATAATAAAAAAAAATAAAAAATTAGTATTTTTATTGCAATGAAAGTATAATAGACGATTACTCTTTCACAGTATAGAATTCAATGGCTATATTTCGTCTGATTTGCTAAATTCTTGTGGGGGAAAATATTCAACTTCAGATGCACGAAAAGTAACTTGATTACATGACTAAGCAGATTCCTTGTTTGCCATCATATACACTGTGGTGATTATACAAAAAGTCATTCTGAACATCGCAATGTGAGTGTGCAATATTGACAGTGTTTGTATATTCAATGTTTGTAGGTTCAGCTTGATAATCTATGTATATATGATTTCAAGTAAAACTCAATGTGTGATGGCGATGAACTGATAAGCAAGAGAAGTTAAGTTATTCCAAAAATACGTACCCACACGTATTATCCTGAAAGAGATTATTTGAACGAAGGGCTTCTCTACTACAGAGCATTTATATCATGTAACTAGATGATTAGCATGAGCTGGAACTTGTGTGAAAATGGAAGGATCTTAAATTGTGGCATATCAAAATATATGAGAAATTCGACATTTAAAATGCTTCCTCGAGAAGTACATACACAGAGCAGCGGAGTACATCCGAACATTTGGAGATTATTATTATATTTATTCATTTTCAGGCGTTGTACATTCGTAGGTGTTTCAGGAAACGTACATAATAAAAATGTGGCCGAAAACGTGCACTTGAAAATGGATCTTACTTTTGAACCCGACGTGCTTTCGATGTGGGAAATTATGCAGTATACATATATTACATCATGAAACAATCAAATTGCAAAAAAATAAAATGTAACCAGTTTGATACGAAATCGAATGATAAAGCGTCAACATTCAAAACACTTCGTGTGTAAGAAAAGACTAGTCTGGACAGGGAAAACATGCTACTGAATCCGTAATACATGCGCCAGTATTTTTAGGGCGGTTCATGAACCATCAATTCCAAACTAATTTATGTAATTTGACATACCTTTCCATGAAGAATCGCATTATTTATCGCTTGTTATTTGTTTCAAATTAAGAATTTTCGAACCACGTCCAACTAGAGGTATGGGTGGATAGAATTTCACGAAAATGGAGGAAGGTGGAAGCGTGAATCACACGCAAACATGTATACATACAAACATCTTATCACTCGTATTATGGTGATATTAACATATTACGGAGACACGAAAGATTAGGTCGTCTGAACAGGCTTGCTATTCATGCCTTTACATCCACTCTGTAAAATAACAAAATCCATTGATAAATGAAAGAACAACCTAAATGCATTTGATACAACTCCTCACCCTCATGGTGTCATCGCTAAATTTTTCATGTGTATATATTCAATATTCCCTCGACAAGTATTCAATCCAGATATGAGTTTATCGTAAACATTACGACGACTCACTGATGATCATGTTGGTGCACTTGACAACACATTTCACCAGACACCGTTGCTTTTGCATGTTTCGCGAATCTATTTACATAATATGAATTAATTTATATGCACGAAAGAATTAATACGCTACTGTGATATTTTATTTCATCTTCTGACAACACATCGCACATCTTATGTAATATTTTGATTTCGTATGCGCATTTCAATTTCGTGTATATCACATTGGCTGTTTGTATTCTCATTGAAACATATTCCTGCAAGTGCTATACCTGATAACCCCATTCATCCAATATCATAATTATGCGAAAGGAAACTCATACCAGAATGAATAAAATATATGCTCAGTAGCCTGTAGATTCCTTATATCAATCCATTGGAAATAACTAATAATACACTGATACCAGTTTAGCACAAGATTAATTTACTTTCCGGCGTGATTATATAAAATAAGTGTGACAATATCAATTTAGGGTTTGGTTCATTGATTCATTGAGTCATTGACCAAAGATTCATTGGGCAAGAACTTGTTGTTTATGCCATGATGCATTTTGTTATGGTAAAGCCTTAAATAGATATTGAACTTTGAAAATTGACGTTACGCAACTTTGTAATTTTGAATGGCAAGGATATTTTTAATGCAAGGACGATGCAAATATGAGATAATTTGATAAAATTTGTTCTCATTCTCGTCGTCATCACTCATCACTTTCGACTCTCCGATTCTTGCGTCAGACTATTTCCACTGACGATAATGACCTTGCGCTTGGTTTTTCGTTGGAATGTATCTGAGAAGGTATATTGCACATACGTGTGGCATTTTTCGCATAGTATCGTTCTACATGAACCGAGGTTATCGGCTTTTTGCATTTCGTTTAGTGTGCAAAAAAAGAAAAAGTGGCAGATGACGATGTACTCCCGATTAAGTTTCTCCAATATATACTTTATGCTTTGCAATAAACATGAAAGAGAATTAAGAGAAAGAAAATGTGGTTGGGTATGCACCACATTATCGTACCGCAAGAATATGATAAATATTCGTCTTGACCAAATCATAATGGCAGAAATTATTTTGTGTCTTTTATAACATTTTAATTTTAATTCTTTGTCTCCTGGATATTTGCCACGTTTAGGAAGCATTATGTACATTTAAGGTTATTTTAGGGGACAAAATTGAAAAATGAATTATTTTTAAAAAGATTATATTGTCAGAATGGTCTACAAATTATATTTTTCAGAATACAAGTGCTGGCTGCAAAAAAATTATTTCTGATGTCCCCCTTTTCCGCCATTCCCACCTTCTCCAAAATATTCAAATAATCTTAAGAGAAATATTGTAAGAACTAATGCAAGGGAAAATATTAGCAGAATTATGAACAACAAAGCAGCATAGACATCAAGCAGTCTTCTCTGCCACCAGGTTTGACCAACTGCAAGCGGCTTCTGTAGTGGTGACGAGTCGTCATGATTCAAAACATATTCAGTCCAGAACACAGCATTCTCCAGAGGATCCACAGGTCTGTCCCTGAACATTTTCGACATTTGCGCCACTTTCCTCTTGAACTTTGGATTTTCCAATATTTCCTCAATTGCAGTTTTCAATTGAGCTCCACTAAAGCTGTCAATGCTGATAACGATTGAGGCTGCAAGATACTCCAATCTGTTCGCGTTGTAACCTTGATCCGCTGTCAATTAATTTCTCAAAATATTATTAAATTATAAATATTAATTTGTTGAAAATATGGATGGAGTAAAAATCCCTTCCTTACCTCCGATTGGAATATTGATCACGGGAACAACATAGCAAAGCGCCTCCTGAGTGCTTGGTCGTCCAGCCTGATTAATAAATCCTCTAATTTTTGGATGAGCTGGAATTTAAAACAACATATAAAAAATTCCCGAAATTATTCTAAAATATATCGGAATAAAAAACTTACCAAGAACATCCCGCTGGGGAAACCACTTCTGAAAGAACACGTTACGGTGAACTCCCTCCGGCCTCGGACCGTCCCACTTCATCAGAAACCTCAAATTAGGAAATGCCTCAAACGACGTAAAAACGCCTTTCCTCATCGACTCCGGCATCGATGACGAATCAATAGAGGATCCAAAGCTGACATAAATAAAGCCATCCTGTCCCCCTTGAATAAATCTCTCCAACTCCTCCGCAAACCTTTCACTTCCTTTCGCCAAATATTTTTCGCTACACCACAATCCTGAAAACGACTGAACCTTTGAAGAGGGGAGTGGATAGTCCTCCACAAAATGACTTGACCAGAATCATGCTCGTGTTTTTCTCAAACTCCTCAAATTCTGGGAATTTTGTAAAATTCAACTTCCTCTTCATGAGAGAATGAGCAACAGTTGACAACTGAGACTGTATGTACCACGATTGACCAATGGTGAGAATGGTGGACATGGTCCTAGCGAATAATGTCATTTCACTTGGTTTAGTTCGGGTTATGATGGTTGGCACGCTGGAAGTCTCTGGGACAATCCCAACTAAATCGTGGAGGTCCGTGCTCATAATTGGAGTGAAGAGGATGTGCTTCGCCTGAAATTTGTGAACCAAACCGAATCCGCACTTGTTCAGGGTTGGGTCAATGAAAATCAAATCAAAGCTGAGATTGGGTCGCTGAAGCCACTCCTCGATTTCAGGGCTGGAGTAGAAGGCTTCAAAAGCTTGAGGCAGGATTTTGATTACGTTGTGGCGCCACATTTCGTAGCTACCATTTAGCCTGGTGTTGATATCAAAGTTTAGGATGTTTTCCTTCAAGAGCGCAGCAAGTTTGGAGGGGACAAGCTCCTCAATTTGGGGATGGGAGCCGACTCTTGTTTCAGGGATTGGGTAGATGTAAGTCAGGTTGTGTCCCGAGTTTGCAAGTTCCTCCGCCAAAGGCCAAATTGCTGTCCGATGGCTGGAAGTGCAGACAAAGTGGACAAATAGGATCTTACTGGTGGAGGAGAATGTGATAAAAGTCACAAATATTGTGACGAAGAAGAAGAGGTTCATCTTGACGACAATTTAAAACTGGTGTAAGTAATGGAAACGCGGAAACCTATTTGCCATTTATTTAGTCAGTTATGAAGGTAGTAAAGACTTTAAAACCATTTTGGGAGACAATGCATGAAACATTAATATTAAAAGGAATTTTGCTACCTCAACAAATGCTGAATCTGCACTTTGAAGCTTTCAATCAACTTCTTGAATTCAATTTATGATTTTTTGATCCTGTAACTTTGATGTTGATTATTTTTAGCTGAGTCTATGATCGATGAGACTAAGTCAATAATTTTCTCGTTAAACATTGCTGATATTGTTTTAAGTTGCTATTTAGGACAGGCGAGCTAGCTTGTGTGGTTCTGCAATATTGCGAGAAACAAAGTGCTGACTCCTGATGGTGAGGTAGATACTTCAGAATGGCTTTATGTCGTCTCACTCCATAACTTCGAAATGCTGACATGTAGCATTATGACTTTTCTGCATGTAGCAATGTTGACTATTTAATCGTGTGTTGGAATTGTTGAGAATCGAAGGAAATGAACAAACAAATGATGTTGAGTGTAGGCAAAAATTAACTGTGGTTTTCCAGCGGAATTGATATATCCATACATACTTCTGAGGTCGTTGACCTTTTCAGAAATAACTAACTCCGAATATTTGGTGAAATAGAGCTAGCAAGATTTCATTGCGAAATTTTATTTGAGACAATTGAATATACGTATGCACTTGTCACTTCAATTCTGTCGTTATTCATGAAAGTACGTTGTCTTCGAAGCTCCCTTATGTTTGTGATGTACGGAATAATGACTAAAATTAGATTTGCGGTTGCGCTCCTTGTTGCCGCTGCGATTTCAACCTCGGAAGCTGAAGACAATCGAGGAACTTTCCGAAACGAAAATTTAAATCCCTTTTACCTTTCTCCTGAATTGTTGCCCGACTCCATTCAAAAGTATGGTTTGAGTGAAGAGTGCACGAGAGATGTGTCCCGGTTGTTTGAGCAAATTGCAATTCTTCAAAGCATCGATGGAGCTAATTTGACCTCTATCGAAAACTGGGCTTTACAAAGTAATATCGTCTCACTCGACAAAAATGGGAATCCATTCTTAACAATTTTAAGCTAAAATTTTCAATGTTATTTATCAGTGCTGGATTCATGGCCGAAGATTCCCGAAGGCATTCTAAGCGGACATATTAACGCAGTGGGCGACTTCGACGAGTGTCTTGCTGTTCGTGCTTCAAGCAGAAATGACAATGAATCTTCACACTTTCAAGGGAAATATTGTCTAACTTACGTTATCCCGAACATTACGATCAGCGGTGAAATCAAACATGACCCACGGATATCAAGTGAATTGCCCTCGGGATCACATATATCACGATCCCCTGAGAATCTCATGGTACACAATCAGATAAATACTTACTAATTTTTTGGGGTATTATGAGAAAGAAAGGTCATTTTAAGTTCCTTATTGTCCCAGAGAATTCTGTCAGTTATAAGTAACTCCAAAAATCCTCAATTTCCATCCATTGGCTCCTGCTTCCCATCTTCCTGTAGGGACGAGGAAATCCTTCGAATCCTCCGAGATTTGTTCTCCAAAATAGGCCTCATTCCAACAAAAGCGATCTGCTCGACCGACGAATCTAAAAAGATGGAGACCGAAGCAGTTGCAACTATGTGAGTGAGCACTGTTAATTTGAATATTTTACAAAATGATTCGCTTAAAAATTGAACTTAACTTTAAAAAAAATATTATTTACGAACAAGCTCTCTTCTTGGCATTCTTGTTGGCTTCGTTCTTCTCGGAACTGGGATCCACCTCGCAGTAGACCATGACTACATTACATTTTCACAAGAAGCCAAGAGCGCAGCTCTCTTTGAATTGTGTCTCATCTTCTCATTAGCCTCGAACGGGAAAAAGTTGCTGAGTACGAAGACTGATTCATCTGATATCACTTGTCTTCATGGCCTTCGCTTCCTGAGCGCAGCTGCGGTCGTCATGGGCCACACTTTTGGGATGATTGCTGTCCAGCCTTCAGTCAACCTCGTTGAAGTGTACTCTTTTATTACGCAAGACAAACTTGCTCTTCTAATTTCAAATATGGTGTTAGCCGTTGACGTCTTTTTCGTCATGGGAGGATTTCTAGTGACCATAACCCTCCTTCCAATTCTGGAGAAAAGGAAGGGAAAGGTGAATTTGCCTTTGTTGTATTTGCATCGTTATCTGCGGAACACGCCGTTATACTTTGTCATTTTGATGTTTGCCACTTTTGTGTTTCCAATGCTGGCCAATGGCCCGTACTGGTTTTTGGTGGAGGAGATGGCCGAGTCATGCAAGAAGAATTGGTGGAAAAATATGCTTTACATTAATAATCTGGATGTTGGTGATGACCAGGATTTTCCTGTAAGCAATCAAACAAAACTCGCCAAGTGGACAAGAAAGAACATTTTTTGACGACGTTATTTATTTTTTTAGTGTTATCCAAGTGGATGGTATTTAGGTGCGGATATGCAACTTTTCATTCTCAGTCCATTCCTATTGCTTCCTTTGATGAAATGGAAACGATTGGGCTGTCTCCCACTAATTGTACTCACTTTCGCTTCTCTCATTTGTCGCGGAGTGATAACATACACGTACGATCTTCCACCGAGCAGCTTGCCTTTCCAAAAGTAAGTAAACAAATATGATTTAGATTAGCTACGTGTATCAAACTTTGCCGACATCTGCACTTGTGAGGTCTAATTTATATTTCACTTCAAAGTCGAGGTTCAAACCTAATTGGTGCATTGGATACTACTGTCCCCAGCGCCGGACCGTACTTATTGGGGATGTGTGCAGGGGTCATCCTCCATTTTGTCCGGAGAAATACGGCAGTAGTGTTCAAACTACAAAAATCCGTTGTCGTAACCCTTTGGCTTATCGCAGTTGTACTCTTTTTCATTGTTCTTAGCTCGTGCCCGCTGTACTTTGTTCCTGGATACGACTTGAAACCTTTGGAGTCCGCGTTTTACGTTACCCTCCACCGGACAGCTTGGGCGGGGACGATATCGTGGATAATTTTCGCATGTGCTACTGGCCACGGAGGATGGATTAACAGCTTCCTGAGCTGGTCCCCGTTTGTCCCATTGGGTCGCTTAACATTTCCCGTCTATTTGGTATCCCTCCACGTCCAGATCCTCTTCCATTTGAAATACAGGCAACCAATCTACTTTTCCCTCTATCACTTGCTGAACATCTCTTTTGCTCACTTGGTCATGTCGTATCTCGTCGCGGTTGTGTGCACACTGATGATCGAAGCTCCGTTGATGCAACTGCTAAAAACAATGGGAGTTGCTCAGAAGTTAAGGGGAAGTAAACCAATTCAAGAGAAATGTACGGCGTAAGGAAGTAAATAAAAAGCTGACTCAGCTAAAAAAGTGTTTTTGCTAATTAAAAAGCTATTTTGTTTCCTGTTGCAATTAACGAACCTCGGATTTTGTAACCAATCCATGCTACTTGTGTAGATTTTACATTCAACTCATGAATGCATACAGGTTTACGTCTTGTTTTGTGTGCTAAAAATCATCCTCGTTTTAGTTTGTCAAAGCAACCAAAGTAGAAGCATATAAATTTACTTACTTATGCCTCATATGCTGTGGATGGATTCATATTCCAAAAAAGTTCCTGGTATATTGTCGCCTCAGCTAATGTGACGGCGCAAGTCGTTAAAAATTTAAAATACATAATGACTCATAAATACATAAAATATGCAAATTCAACTCGTATTCTTAATTCCGGAAACTGGCAACAAATAGAGCAAACAACAATTGGAGATTTATTTCTTTGAAAAACATTAAAATATCTATCACTTTAATTCTAATTCTTACTGACGAAAGTGAGGAGTTCGGAGAACTTCCTCCACCTTTCAATTTACGAAATAAAAGCGAATTGCAATTATGACGAAAAATGTATTCAACGTCGTAATACTGATTCTCGCAAGTGTAAGTGTCATCGGAAAAGCTGAACAAGTTCCCAAACAGTTGCTTCTAAATTTGTCAAGGGAATTCTTTCATTTCGACGGATTTGCGGATGCCATTGGAAATTTCAGTGCCAGTCAAACATGCACTCGGGATGTGTCCCGATTTTTTGAGCAAATTTTCAATCTTCTGCACAACAATGGATCCAAATTGTCTTCCATCGAAAACTGGGTTTCACAAAGTAGTACTTCAGATTCAACTAAAATCTTACTCTAATATAGCATCAAGAATTTTAAATTTTAAAATATTTTCTTCTGTAAAAATATATTACAGTGCTGGATGCCTGGGCGAAGATTCCGGAAGGCATTCTAAGCGGACATATTAATGCCCTCGGTGACTTCGACGAGTGCGTGTCTTGGTGTTCGTGCTCCAAGTAGAAATGACAACGAATCTTCACACTTTCGAGGGAAATATTGTTTCGTGGGCGTAATCCCAAATTTTACCAACAACTTTGAAGGAAGCAGTGGCACAAGAAATTCTACGGACGTCCTTTCCAGACCACGATCTCCCGAGAAACTCATTGTAAAAGAGTGGACGAATATTATAAGCTTTTGGGGTAACGAGGGAAAGGAGAAGCTAACGATTGCTTTTTTCTATTTTCCCAGAGGATCTTGTCAATTATGAGAAATTCTAGTGACCCACAAATTCCTAGAATTGGCATCTGCCTCCCATCGTCCTGCAGCGACGATGAAGTCCTCCGAATCCTCCAAATCTTCATGCCCAAAGTAAGCCTCATTCCAATAAAGGGAGGTTGCACCACCGACCAACCGAAAGAGATGGGGAGTGGAGCAATTGCTACTCTGTGAGTTGGCAACAGAAACTTGCTATATTTTACACAAAGTGTTGTTCACTATTTTCTTGTAATTTACTAAAATCTATTTTCATTTGAAGATCATTTCTAGGAATTCTTCTTGGATTCGTTCTTCTCGGAACTGGGATCCACCTGGCCGTAGAACATAATTGCCTTTTCCTTTCGCTGGAAGCGAAGAACACAAAACTCTTTACAATATGTACCAGCTTCTCCTTAGCTTCGAACGGGAAAAAGTTGTTAAGTACGAAGACTACTTCATTTGACATAACATGCCTTCACGGACCTCGATTCTTGAGCGCAGCTTGGGTAGTCATGGGCCACACATTTGGATTTGGCGTTAGGCAGCCTTCATTCAACCTCGTCGAAGTGCACTCTTTTATTGCACAAGACAAGCGCGCTCTTCTACTTGCAAACGCAGTGCTGGCCGTCGACGTGTTCTTCGTCGTGGGAAGTTTCCTCGTGAGCATCAACCTCCTCCCCATGTCCCCATGCTGCAGAAAACGAGAGGAAGTATAAACCTGCCCGTGCTGTACTTACAACGCTACTTGCGGATCTCTCCGTTGTACTTCACTATCCTGATGTTTGCAACATTTGTAATGCCAATGTTGGCCAGTGGCCCGTTCTGGTTTGTGACGGAGGAGATGGCCCTACTTTGTAAAAAGAATTCGTGGAAGAACGTGATTTACATTAATAATCTCGACATTTACGAGTCCTGGGATATGCAAGTAAGCCGCCTCAAACACAAATGAAAAAACGTTTCCATCATTGTCACATTGTGCATTAAAAATATTTGGAAAGCTAATAATTTTCTTTTAGTGTTTCATACCGGGATGGTATTTAGGCGCGGATATGCAACTCTTCATTCTCAGCCCGTTCCTTTTGTTTCCGGTGATAAGGTGGAAAAAATACGGTAGTCTCCCTCTCCTTGTTCTCATGTTCATATCGATCATTGTGCCAGGACTGATGACATACTTGTACGATCTTCATCTGGCAAGGCTGCCTTTCCAAACGTAAGAAACATGACAACATGATCTGATTTTGTTTATTTGGATCAAACTTTTTATTTGACGACTCATCATTTGTAAAATGTTTTTAAAAAGTTTAGTCCAGATGTCAAATCTCCTAACACCACTTATATGCGCGCTGCCCCATACTTATTTGGCGTGTGCACAGGTGTGCTCTTGCACTTTGTGCGGAGGGATACCACCGTGATTTTGAAACTTCAAAAACACGTCTTGCTAAGTGTTTGGATAATTGCAATTCTATTCGGATCCATCGTTATAACATCAAGCGTTTTGTACTTCGAGCCTGGCTACAAATTAGAACCTTTGAATTCGGCGTTTTACGTTTCTGGACAGCAAGCGGCTTGGGCAGGAATGGTTTCTTGGATGATTTTCGCATGTGCTACTGGACATGGAGGATGGATTAACAGGTTCCTGAGCTGGTCCCCGTTTGTCCCATAGGGTCGTCTCACATTTGCCGTCTACTTGGTATCCAGCCTGGTGCAGGAACTCTTCCATTTACAATACAGACAACCAATCTACCTTTCCTTTTATCACTTGCTGAACATCTCTACTGCTCACTTGATCATGTCGCATCTTGTCGCGGTCCTGTGCACACTTACAATTGAAGCTCCCTTTATACAACTACTGAAACTGGGTATCACGTCTGAGTCTAGAATACCAAAGCCGCTACATATGAGATGTCCAGCAAAGGCTGTAAATAGTTTTGGATAAGTGCTAACTTTTGTTGATTGATTGCCAGTGATATAATTAAATATAAACGTGCAAATAATTTCATATCCAAGTTTAAAATAAAATGTGACAATTGTCACGTCTTACAGGATAGAATTCCATTCAATACCGGTTGTTTCGTCGGTGTTATATTGATAAAAGCGTTTTCTCACGTCTGTCCAGAGATATTTAATGCAACAGGAATCTACATTAACGTCGAGAACTTTCATGACAAATACACTAGCCTTAACGCGTCAACCTTGCTGTTGTATAATGCGCTTTCGTGGAATGTAAATTAATAAAAAAATGCTGAAATAAATAAATCCATATATTTTTTAAAAAAATTCTGGTACGGTATCATTAAGCGGAAACCAAACAATCATTTCCACGAGACTCGGTATTAACTAATGTAATTAAAATGGTTGGAATATCACAGGAATTTGTGCCTTGACTTTACTGTGCTCCTGTAACAAGTTACGGAAAAGAAACAAGACTGGAGAAGGCACATATTTATCGCATTTCTACAAGCTTACAACTAGTACAAGTCAAGTGATACATCGAGGATAATTCAAAATGTATGGATGAATATAGACATTCAGAAATTGTCGAAGTCAAAATTACTTGGCGATTATTATGACACAAATATTCATATATTCATTAGCTCTGTAAGCAGAGTTTCAGCCGACGCTGACTTCAATATTGCGAGTTCGATGTTGAGGTTAAATTTTATATACAAATTTATGTTTAGCAGTGGAGGTTTTCAAGTGTTTGTATTTATTATGGCCAAGAAGTGAAATAGTTTTGGATTAACATCTCCATATCCATTAATATTAACATATAAATAATGAACAATTATGTTACGATAAAACGGAAGGAAATACATTTTTTTACTGTATATACATCTCTACGAACGAACAATGGTAACTTTATTTGAATTGTACAAGTTACAGTTTCCATTTACTCCTCAACTTACATGTTAAATTTTTGGAAGCCTCGTCATCGTTCACAGGACAAACAAGTTCGTGAAGGACCCTTTGAGCCAATTCTTTGTTGCTTATGGCACCACAAGATTCTAATAATTGTAGAACCAATCGATTATCTCGATGAGCCGAATTCATGAAGATGAAACATCGTGTTTCAGCTCGAGCATTTCGAACAATTTCATAAACCGCAGGTAGGATTAGAAGGGCCTTGATGTTAATATAAAGGCTTTGTTGCAATAAGCTATATAATAGGTTACGTGGCTGAGGTGGTAAAACCCGGTCTATGACAGTTCGTTCCAATTTATCTTTTACTTTCAAATTAATCCCTAATTTTTGTAAGTCTACATTCTCCAAGTCATTCCAATTTTTTGCATCACGTAATTTCTGTCGCAAGTCACCGTCCGTGGTTAGTTTTTCAGAAAAATACTGAAATGCATGGAAATTGCATGCGCCTAAACACGTATGGAGAATTGTCCATTGTTTTTCTCGAATTGGTCTCAAAGAAGCACCATGTTGTACTAGCTGTTCGTAAGTTGCAATGCTTTTTTGTCCTTCGATTGCGGCATCCAGGACAGAATTTCCGTTTTTGTCAACAATATTGAAATCTGCGCCCACGTTTTTGAACAGTTGAAATGTGCGTGGTTCGAGTTCAATGCTCGTACCCTCGAGTATACAATGTAAGATAGGTTGTTCATTTCTTTTATACCTTGGTTCAAATTCTGAAATGAGTTGTTCAATTGAATTCTCTTGAAGGCCAAAATACTTCCTTCGGAGTAAATCTGATAACGATGATTGCCAAATATGTGAGACTAGTCTATGAAAATCCTTTGCGGAGGCGAACTCGGCAGCATAGAAAAGAATATTCCAGTGGCGGCCATCCGTCAACAAGTCGAGCCCAAGTGTTATCAGCTCACACAAAAGTGTAATATGAATGTAGCCTAAATCTTCAATCATTTTTGTTGTCTTTCCGTTCTTAAACTGTGGTGGACTCAAGTCATAGAGTAGCTTTAGGATTTGTACCTTCTGAAAAATAATGGAATCGCTACAGTTCGAAGTATCCGCCACACAGTAGATAATCACATCATGTGTCATTTCGTTGTTGCGTTGGAGAAGTTCCGAATATCCAGCTTCCTCAACTAGATACTGAACGACTGAAAAGTGTCCATGTCTGGATGCAAGGAAGAGAATATTTGAAGTCTGTCCAGATTTGCTGGATGTTATTCCTAAATCTCTTACTCTGATGTCATTGTCCTTTTCGAAAGTTTTCACAATTCTGTCTATTAATTCCAGGTTTGGGTATTTGACACACGAAAATACAAGTTCCTTATCGAACACATTGCCCTCATTAAATATTTTGGCATTATCAAAATAATTGAAGAGGTTAACGTAGTTTCCCGATATGCAAGATTGTGCCAGGTTCCTAATTTCAGCATTAATGCGAAGATGTGGTGTTGTGGGTTGAATAAAATTTTCCATGAAGGTGACGATCACGAAATGTTTGAATACGTGTTTCCTCATTGGAATCACAAAATTTGCAATTTGAATACTATATTCGATTTCAACACTTTCCAAAACATGTCCCAAAAATTCTTTCGAAATTTCTCCTTGCTCGTGTCTAGTAATACCGTTCATTACAAAATCTGCTACAAAATATTCGCCGATCGTCCTGTGAACCATAGTAGCAATCTCTTCTGGTCCTAATTTCTCGAACAAGCCTACTTTCAAGATGTCCTCAGTATTCACTTCAAATCCTGGTTGAAGGATCTCCTTGAATTTATGTTCCCATTCTGGAAAAAGTAATTGGATACTCAAAACAGTGTGAGCAAGTTTGAGCTGCTCTTTACTATATTTGCTTGAAGGATATTTCTCAAAATATTCGTCAAGCTTTTTTTCGATCAATTTCGTATACAAATCCGTGATTGAGAGGAGATTAATAGAAGGAACAAGTATTTCGGAATCGCCAACGTCTGAATTCGCATAGCTTCTAGCTTCTTCCTTGAATACCTCGCCAATAAGCAGGCATTGGAGGGGTATCCCGGCTATGTGATCATATTTTTTACTTTCCATGTTCATTGCTTTGAAAAGATTTCGGAGACACGCTTTGGCGAATTGATTAAGTCGGCCATCTTCCAACTTCTGTGAAGGAAGTTTCCAGTACTTGACGAGACAATTTAATTGGTCTTCGGAGTTGAAAGCGTGTATCTGATATCCCGGCACCTGAAACCAATTTTCCAGCGTCCCCAAATAATGTGGTCTACTCGTGACCCAAAGTCGAATGTTTCGAAGCTTCGTTATTGTTTTCAAGACTTGCCCTGCAAAGGGTAAATCCCCGTCGTTGATTTCGTCCAAGCCATCCATCATCACATTGATATGATCGTCGCCAGTGATGAGAGCTTTCTTTAAATAAGCTTTAACAGGTTTAATGTCGCCACCGAGGCTGGATAAGACATCAATGATTTGAGCTTGCAATTCTTGTCCGTCTTCAGGCCTTGTTTTTATTGCTTTGAGTACTGCTGATATGTCACCAAACAACACAATGTTTCCGCTTGAAACCAGCTGTGCAGCGAGACTACTTAAAAGTCGTGTCTTTCCCATTCCAGGGGTGTCGGAGATGATTACTGGAGCTACATTTTTGTTCACGTTTTTCAGAAATGTTTCCTCCTCGAACACGGTTTGCGCATTCCTAGTCTCGATTAGTTTTTGAATGGTGTCCAACTTTCCTGATGACTGCAGCCAGTAAAACTTTCCCTTCTCGTGTCTTATCCAGTGCGTAGGTCTGCCAAATTTCTCGGAAATTTCTTTAAATTCAGAATCCATGTGCAGAACCATGTATTGTACAGTTGGTTGATCCAATATTTTTTGCCTGGTTGACGTGTCTGCTTTTTTCTTCTTCGTGAACATTGCCAGTTCGTGGATATAAATTCCGCTGAATATAAAAATGTCGCTTTCGTTTTCCGTATTAAACAGCCTTTCAGAAATGAGTAGATGTCTCAAGTTAATTCTTCGTGGAGTGTAGTACGGAAGCGGTTTTCGAAAACTAGATTTATCTAAATTTGGTTCCCTGTCGTTGACAATGTCCAATAATGTGAACTGGTCAAGATGATCGTCGTCCAGACTACCAACTTTCCGAGTAAATTCTTTCAAGGTCATACGTTTTCCGGATATTTTGACGTACTTCTCTGCCGAGATTACCTGATTGGAAGGGCTCAAGTGCGACCATTTTAGCATGTCCTCCACAAGCTTAATTTTATCAAATCCGATGCATTTTATGGTTGCATCTTCTAGTCTCTCCTCGGCTACGATAACTACTTTATATTTTACATGGGCTGCCATGAGATTTAGTACATCAGTCAGATTAAAAATTTTGCTGCATTCGAATGAATGTAACTTGTTGTCATTTGCAAGCTGTATATTTTTTACAAACTCAATATGGTCACTTGTGTGGAGGGACGTCGTGGTGTCCCTCAGTTTTGAAGTCGTAACATTTTTGTCCAGAGTGCATACTACCAGTATTTTTTGTGGTGACTGCAGAAATTCTACAAAGCCTTCGGGAGGGTTCACGAATTGTTTTATACGATTATTTGCAGAGTTAACAAACTGTTGGTATAGTACATCTGCAATTTTAAGTGTCAAGGAATTTTTAAAATTTAATTTTAATTTCTCATAAGATCTGAACATATTTTGAATTCCAACCTGAAGCATGGTCAAGTCCGCAACTCTTAAGGACGTCAACCAATGAGCTGAGCGTAGCGAGATCGGAGGTCTTGGATCTCCACGCAGCCAGTATCTCATTGATTGCTTCGAAGGGTGTCATCGTGTTCAATTCCATTCTCGTTTTGATTCTACGGATTTGGTCAGCAGGCACTCGGAGTTTCAACGAGATATCATGAATTTTCTCTACAATTATCTGGTACGACTCCAAGCTCTCCAGCAGAATACACACATCTGTTATCTTGCAGTCTGTAATATTTGTTAATTGCAAGTGCAGGACGAATTTATATGGGCTCATTAAATTCTGAAATTTTTCTTGATGTACTTACCCTCGTTTCCTACGACTGGATCCATGATACTGATACACAATTTATTCAAATCCTTGTTAAGTTTCGAAATCACCTACATTTATATTCCTTGGTTCGCTTTACACACTAAACGATACCCCGATTTAATGTATTATCCGACAGGAATAAGTACACGCTGGAAAACACCTTCTTACGTTATGCAATCTGACTGAAATATGGGAATATTTGGGTGAAGTTACTGTGTTAATGAGTTTCAAGTGTTTTTTATCACAACTGAAACCAAAATGTTTACTGCGTTGCCTCGGTCCGTCCGTCTGTTTTCACTACTGCGAACACTTTCGAATCACGTTACCTTCGTTTAACAAGATTTCAAAAAGGCATGTGAATGTGCTGCTAGATATGATATATGTACGTACATGGAAATAGAAAACTTGGAAAAGTAGAAATGGTTATTTAATAACTTCATATCACAGGCCGGAGTTTCAGCAACTTTGGTTTACATGGGTTGATCAGGTTATTAATTGGTTTGGTTCATGTAGGCTTCATCTGTTAACATGAATGAGAGCTTCCTTATCAATTTTCAATGGACTGGGTGGAAGAATTCCATAAAAGATTACATCACATTTATTTGTCCATCTCGACTGTCATGGCTGGTATACTCATTACTCATATGTAGTAACATTTCAACAAGTAATCGTATACTTCGTGCACTCTGAATTAAATGGAGAAAGCTCTTCAAAAAACATCCCATAAATACATTTATTGTTCATTTGCAAATAGATAAAAGATACAACATACAATTACTGTAGAATACATTTCTTTCGTTTAACTAATTTCTGCTTGGAAAGTACATCTGAATGTGCTTGCTCCACAATCTCCGGCTTTAACAAAGTTGTTAATTTAATGGGAATTGCATTTTCAACTTTACATTCAACCCCATCCAATTTCGGCTTACTTAGTGGGTCCTTTTTGAGGATAATTTTGTCATGTTTCATTACTTCATTAAATTTGACTCCATTACGGAGCAACAGATATTTTAAATTTGCTACATCATATTTGGCATACGTAGAGCGAGGAATGTCATCAATACGTCGAGCGACAGTAAATCCTCGTGAATCTTTAACATTCAGATTGATCCCTAATTTATGAAAATCTAAATTGTTAACATCGGCCCATGTCTTTGCCTCATGTAGTTGTATATTCAAGGCCACGTCAGCAGTGAATTTCATAGCGAAATACCGGAACGCTGGAAAATTGCTTGAGCCCAATGCCGTGTGAATTACGGTCCACTTCTTTTGGTCTGTACTTACGAAACAATCTCCATGTAGCCATAGTTGCTCATATGTTGCAATGCTCTTGTGTCTAGTGATAGCTATATCTAAAACAGAGTTCCCATTCATGTCAACCATATCAAAATCCACGCCACCTTCTTTGAAAATCCTAAGAGTTCGTGGGTCGAACTCTAAACCCGTTGACCGAAGAATATCATGCAATGATGAGGAATCTCTAACCTGTCGACCATGATTCAAAATCGAGAGTTCCTTATGTGGAATGATTAGCACGAGTTTATGAAAGTCTTCCGAGCTGAGATACTTTGCAGAAATGGTAAGTACGTTATCAATTTGGATATTGCATTCTGCCAAGACGTCCACCCCAAGTGCAACGAGCTCACAGAGTAGAGTGACATGTGCATTGCCGCAATGTAGAGGTAGTTTGTTCACAACTTTTGAAGGCTTACAGCGGAAAAGTTGAGGATTCAATTCATGAATGAGTCTGAGGGTAAGTACCTTCTGCTCAATTAAGTAGTTGTCGTCATTCAAAGATCCCTCCACACAGTAGAAGACAATATCTCGGAGCCTGTCGTAGAAACCGGTGAGGTAGACTGAGAAGCCCTGATTAAAAATGAGATATTCAACGACTAAAAATTCCCTGAATCTGACTGCGACATAGAGAATATTTAATTTATGGGATTCATTAAAATCAAAGTTTATGAACAAATCCTTCGTGTATATTCCATGCACCTTCTCGTACTCTTCACAAACTCTCCGAATTAGTGCCAAATCTGCATATCTGACACTTGAAAACACGAGCTCCTTATCGAATACATTACGCCGCTCTGCTTCAACCAGTTTTTGGCAATCAATGTGAGTAAATAGATTAACCAAGTTACCTGAGATACATGATTGCGCCAGGTGTCTGATATCAGCTTTTATACCGAGTTTTGAACTTGTTGACGTTATCAAGTTCTCTATAAAGTAGAGAATGACATTGTTAGGTTTAAAAATGCGTGACGGAATATCAAATTCAACAGGATAACCGCCCTTCACAGACACATGCCATTTGTGTCCTTCATTTTGCTGTAGCTCGCCCAGGAATTCACTTGCAGGATCTTCAATGTCAACTCCAATGACGTTATGCACCACAAACTCTGCTGTAAAGTACTCAGCAATTGTTCTATGAATAAAGCTTGCCACCTCATCACCAACCAACTTTTCGAGCAATCCGAGATTCAGAATGTCTTGCCATTCCACTTCAAGACTTGGCTGCAAAATCCCCTTCAGTTTATCTTTCCAGTCAGGGAAGATCAACTGAATGCTGAGGTACATGTGCGCGAGCTTGAGCTGAGCTCTGCTGTATTTGCTGGATGGATAGCGCTCATAGTATTTGTCCAGCTTCGTTTCAATTAGCCTCGAGTACAAGTCTGTGATTGAGCGGATGTTGACGGACGGCGGTAGAAGTTCTGAATCGACGTTGTTTGGATTCGCATAGTTTCTAGCATCCCGCTCAAACACTTCACCAATCAGCATGCACTGGAGAGGCACTCCAGCAATGTCGCGGTCTTTGCTTTCCATGCATGTGTAAAGGGTGTGGAGACATGATTCTGCAAACTTTGCAAGTCTTCTATCCTCACATTTATTAGTCTCCAATTTTGAGTCCGACTTTTGTCCCCAGTATTGGATAAGGCAGTTGGCCTGATCTTGTAAATTGAATGCCAGAATGTTGTTTCCGAGGACTCCCAGCCAACTGCTCAATGTCTCTAAGTAATGAGGGCGGGTCGTCACCCATCCCCGTCACCCGATTACCACCGGTAAATTTTGTAGCGAGAGATCTAGCTAAAGTCTGTCTGGTCCCAAGTGGATTGGGTGACGAACT